>QUOP01000238.1:0-85636 GCA_003675405.1 Hericium coralloides | reverse complement strand
AACAAGGCGAGATGAGACGCGCGACGTACGTTCGTCACGACCTGCACGATCTCGCCCAGGCCGAAAAAGCTGCGCTTTTGGACACCGGGGGGTTTGGGCGTGGGCCGGGTGCCCCTGCGAGGATTCGAGGATGATTTGGCGCGGAAGAACGGCCACGCGCGCGAGCTGGATCGAGCAGGCTGGGGTTCCGCGCTTGCGCGCGCATGCACGCCGCGATTCGGACGCGCAGTCGACGGGCTTGCAATAGGCGAAACGGTAGATACCGTGCGTCGGCGTCGTGAAGCTTGATTCCTGCTCATAGCGACGAGCGCAGAGGGCTGAGGACAGTGTTGGGTTGGTGTGTGCAAGGTTATGTTGCGAGAGAACGATCAAGAGCAAAGAAAGAGTTATCAACGCGGGCTCAGAACGCACGCGAGGTCAGGATATGATACGGACAAGAAGATGATTGCGAGTGCTTGTGATATCTGTTCCGAGATACATAGGTGGTGGCACGTTGCCTGCTGAGTGCAGTGCTGCTCGGCGCGTGGTTGAAGGCAGGATAATCCGGCGCGGCATGAAATGGTGTGCCCATCCCGTTTCAGCTAGCAATAGATTCATAATATAACACGTTGCCGGGGCTATGGAACACGCTGCTAACGTCAGTTGTGACGTTCTGTGATATGGGTTCTACAAAGGAGCTTGAGAACGCCGACCCAGTGTTCGATGAAGTTGTTCGACTCTGAGAACCGAGGATATCGGTCAGTCGACTTACTTTACGACTTTGCGGCGAAGATTATTGAGTGATAAGAGGTATTCATAGACAGCCTGCAGCAGAGGGCGTGGCCTCGGAGCATGGTACGGTTCAAACCGCAAAACCACGGTTTGTGAAGAAGGTAACGTTTTCTGACTAAGCAGTGTACGTTTGCCAAGTACGCCTACGACGATCTACACGACTTCGCGTACAAACAATTTGGCTCTAAGTGACGCGTCAGTGCGGTGCTATCAAGAGCTTCTTTAGATCTTCCCAGTTTCAGGATGGGCATGGCTCAAGCTCCAAGTAGTTTTATGTCAGTCGAGTCGCATTGTAACGGCAATGACATCTACCATGCACATAATACACTGATCATCGCTTCTCTATGGACTGCAGCAGTTGATTCTGAAGAACAAGTAGCATAGCGTATAACAGTTCAATTCGCTGATGAGGAAAGTGAGCTAAAAAGTAGACAAGACGAAACGCAAACAGCCTACCGGTATATCCACACCCCTCTCTCTAGCCATTCTGACTACCTCGCCAAAGATGGGCTCCACTTCAATTGGTCGGCCGTTCTCAACATCTAACTAGCATGCTCGCTCGTGCCTGCTCTCGGGCACCGAGTGTAGCCTACCTGTGTTTCTGATCACATCCTCTACGAGACGCGCAGGGAGACCTGACTCGTCCGCTGGGAAACCCAGCGCATGTCCCACTGCGAGCAGCTCCCTCAAGATTGAATGCAGCACCGGGACTGTGTTCTCTTCAATAAGGCGCGCCTGGGTGACAGAGGGCGGGACGCCTGCATCCTTATCGGCTGGCGGTTTAGGAAGGCGGAATATCGCTGTGAGTGGATGACGCGTGAGCGCGGACACGGCAGAGAACGCGACGTTCCAGAAGTTCTTTGCGAATTTGATACGTTGAATCTCGGGCACGATCGTGACCTCAGACCCGCCCTCTTTGAGCACGTCCCCGAAGTCCGCCAAGAGGCTTGCTTCAGACTCGCTATTCTGCGTCGTCGTGAAGTCGTTTGGGCGATATACACCCATGGAGACGCGGTCCTGTAAGAAAGACGTAAGCAATAAAGCCACGCTCCTGAGGCTGAAGGCTCACGAAGTGGTTATGCTCAACAATATGTGAATCGAACATGTTTGCCCCGATCCAGATAGCGGTGCTGATGATCTTGGGATCCTGACGCAGGCTCTTCACTGATTCGTACAGATCCTTCTCCACATTTAGGCCGTTCTGCATTAGCACGTACGCGGGTTGCGCGTGCGTCCGCACATACGACTGCGATAGTAACGGTGAGAGAAGCGCAGGGGTCCGCGTAATTTCAGGTATAGCTTTCGTAGCTACGACGACGTAGTCGTACGCCTGATCTGCAGCCTGCTTAACGGAAGGCACGACTTGGAGAGATGTTCCTAAATTGGTTTATGTTTCAAGAAGAAGAGAACACTACCTCGATGTGGACGCCACTTGTCCAACTGGCCATATTTGTCGCTGCGAAAGTTGATCCCATGGGCTGCGATAGAAAGTCGACATGATGGTTAATGGTGTGAGATAAAAGCGATAACTTGAAACGTGAAACGTACCATCGACAGCGCCGTAGTTGCTTCTTGCAACGGCGGTGACCCGGGCTCGCCCACTGCGTGTCAGCACCAAAGAATCTTTTATCGGTGGATGAGTTACCCATCCAAATTGCAGGAGCTGGGGACGTACAAATGGCTCCTATAGCACCATATCCGACGAGAAGGACCTCTTTGAGGGGCTTGATGGCAAGTGACATGCCCGCTGCTTCTATTCGCGTCGAAGTCAACTACGCCAGCTGCGAGGTTTAATATGTTTGTCCTTGATCTCCTCCTTTCAGCTTGGTGGTCTTAGCTCAATTCAAGACGCTGATCCAGTTCGTGAGTGGGAATGGACTTTTCGAGCATGTTCACTGTAAGTACAAGTACTAACATGATCAAGCCTGACCTAGACAAACTCACCTGCAAAGTTCAGACGATTCGGTCCCAGCTCCTAACGTCAGACCTTATCATTGACCATCCAAATATGAACCTAGCAATGTCAACAAAGGAACTGCTTAGACAGGCCAAGTTTAGGTGAGTGCTCGAGGTCATTGCGATTGACGCTGCTAAACACGCTGGGCGGCGATATGGTCGGCAACAACCGGCCTTGGTCCTTGTTTGAGGTTGTGTTACTCTGTGTAACGTGTTTTTCGCTTTGCCTCCGCCTTCTCTCTGCCACCTCATCTCTACAGATAAAACCATGAGGTTCCTTCCAGATAAAGTCGTGATTTGCACGTACCGCTCTGAATTTTCCTCCCATTTTCCTTGATTCATGTCACCGCACCTCTTGAAGGACACCCGCACTCCCAAGAAGGGGCGGAAGCTATCCCGGTGCCGTGATGTGATCATGATAAGCCTCCGAGACAACATACTGTGCATCGTGTCTATAGCGTTTGATGGTCTTCTCACCCATCCGTTACACAGGAGTCACAGGACACCGGCAAAGCGCCCTTCGAACAGGCAAGAATCAAGCATCCGCGCATCCCAATCGCCCGAATTGTCCTGCTTTGTTCCTGCCACTCTCCCGGGCGGCCACGAGGCGGCCATCGTCGCAGTCGTAACCAGACTACTGGCATTGTCGTAGGCGCCCGACGCGATCCTACTTATACCCTTGTCCACGCGTTGCCCAGCACCCAGAAGCGGAGAACCTTGTTCTGCGCTGATCATTTGCTCCCCCATCTTCTCAAGCACCGACACCTAACAGCATGCAAAGAGGCGGAGACCGCGGGAGGGGCCGTGGAGGAGGAGGATATGATCGTGGAAGGGGAGGACCGTCGCGAGGTAGCCCTGGCCCGAGAGGTGCCAGTCCTGGTGGCAGAGGAGGCGATAGAGGGCGTGGGGGCGGGGGCGACAGAGGAGGGCGTGGGGGCGGAGGCGACAGAGGAGGGCGTGGATACGAAGGCGGATACGGAGGATCTCGTGGGGGGTCAAGAGGCGGAACTCCTCGAGGCCGCGGAGGTTTCGGTGGTCCTCGCGAGCAAGGCGGGTGGGTCGCTTTTTTCGCGCTTTTGTTTTGAGTGTTCAGCATTCTCTTGCGATAGCGTCTTCGCGCCGAACGAGCCCGCTGCTATCGACAACCGTCTGGATAGGTCGCAGGATGAGCTCGTCGTAGCACTCAGCCGGATGTCGCTCACGACAAACCAGATCCCGTCGCGTCCCGACTTCGGGACAGTAGGCACCCCCATCAAGCTGCGCACGAATTTCTTCCCCGTGAAGGTGCCGAAAGGCCCTCTGCACGAGTACGATGTTTCCATCACCCCAGCTGCTGGTACTGCTGCGAGGAGGGTCAAGCGCCGCATCTTCCAGCTCGCTGAAGCGACGCCTGAATGGGCTCAGGCTGGCATGCGCGGCGCCGTAGCGAACGACCACGGCGCGAAGCTGATTGCGGCGAAGCTGCTGCCGCAGCCGCTCACTATCTCAGTCCCTTATTCAGAGGATGACGAAGGAGGGCCCAGTCGCGCAGGAAGAGAAAACGTATACTCTCACCATAAATACACGCAGCCAATCGATACGGGAAACCTCCAGAAGTGATCATTCTACCGCATTGTATGGTTTCGTACTCACTATATTCGCAGTTACCTTTTCGGCAATCCTCAGTATCGCGACTACGACATCCTTCCCGTGGTTCAGGCGCTGAACATCATTCTCGCAGCGCATCCGAATCGCACGCAGCAGGGCGGTGGCATTATGGTCGGCCGCAACCGGTTTTTCTTCCCGAACGCTCAGCCTCCTGTCTCACTCGGTGGAGGTCTGGAGGCTTGGCGAGGATTCTATTCTTCTGTCCGTCCGTCGTTCAAGCAGTTGATGGTCAACGTCAATGTGTGCACGACTGCGTTCTATCAGCCGGGGAATCTGGCAGAGGCCATGATGTCCTTTCAAAATGCCAGCTTTGGCGCTAGGATGGCAGCATTCGTCAAGGGGGTTCGCGTTAGGACTGAGCATCTTGGGTACAAGAAAGGAGTCAAGTCCCTGTCGAGGCTCACGCCAAGACAGCACACTTTCGACTGTGAGCTCGGGAGGGTCAACGTGGAACAGTACTTCCGTCAGAGTCAGTCATTGTCTCACTGTCTTCCGTATCTTTTCTCAATGCAGGTACTCATTTATGTCATAGAGTACCAGATCACTCTTCGGTACCCCAACTTGCCTCTCGTTGACGTGGGTGGGCAGAAGCAGAATCTTCTTCCGCCCGAAGTTTGCACCATTTTGGCCGGACAACCTTTCAGGGGGAAGCTGTTGGATGAGCACACGGCACAGATGATCCTCGTCGCCGCAAAGCCGCCGAATGTGAACGCGGGTGCGATTACGACGAGCGGATTGACCGAGCTCGGCTTCCGCGCGGGCGCGTCTCCTGTGCTTAACGCGTTCGGCGTGTCCATCGGCGACAAGATGGCCGTTGTGCCCGGGCGCATCCTCCCGCCGCCCGGAATCCGCTACGGGCGGGGCGAGCCGAAGGTCGACGAGCGCGCGAGCTGGAACCTGCGCGACGTGAAGTTCGCTGTCGGCGGGCGCCTCGAAAACTGGGCTGTGCTGCTCATCAAGGACCGCAACGACCGCGACGAGTTTCAGAGCACGCAGGATCCCGAGCTACAGAAGACGATCCAGGGGTTCATGAAGATGTGCCGGCTGTGCGGTATGACAGTCGGCCAGAACCCGCCCGGGCTTGCGCAGGTGGATCTGCCGTCCAAGAACCCGACTGATCCTATTCGCAGCGCCGCGATCCAGAAGGTCCGCGATGCGTTGATGACGTTGAAGCCGAAGCCTAGGTTGGTGCTGGTCATTCTCTCCAGTGGCGATAAGCACGTATACTCGGGGATCAAGCATCTGTGACGTTTACCTCGACGTCCCGACGTGTGCGTGCAATCGGCCAAGATCAGAAAGGACAAGGGCCAGGTCAGTACTTCGCGAACGTGGCCTCAAGGTGAATATGAAGCTCGGAGGCGTCAACCATCGCTTGGACGACACCATCATGGGCAAGTTGCAGAAGCCGCCGACGATGATAGTTGGCATGGATGTGACGCATCCTGGTCCGTCGACTGTGAAGGGAACGCCTTCTATTGCTGCTGTCGTCGCGAGCGTAGATCAGCAGTTTGCCCAGTATCCTGCGAGCCTTCGCATGCAGCAGTCCAAGAAAGAGGTTGCCCGCACGCTGCAACTATTCTCTCTTCATGCTTGCTCATATCTTGCAGATGATCACGATCTGCAAGACATGATGGATGAGAGGCTGACCCTTTACCGTTCAAAGAACAACAAGACATTGCCCAGCGTATCTTGTTTACCGACGGTGTCTCTGAAGTGAGTAACTATCCACTTCCTTTGGTTTTGCGTATTCATCGTCACACAGGGTCAATTCGCCACCGTCGTCGAAGAGGAAATCCCCAAGATGCGCGCAGCCTTCCGCAAGTTCGACACCGCTCAATCTCCGTACCGTCCAAAGCTCACCGTCGTCATCTGCGGCAAGCGCCACCACACCCGCTTCTACCCGACTGATGCGCAGCATGCCGACAGGGACGGGAACCCGCGCCCGGGCACCGTCGTCGACCGCGGCATCACGGCAATCTACGAGTTCGATTTTTTCCTGCAGGCACACGGCGGGCTGCAGGGCACGACGCGGCCGACGCATTACTACGTCGTCTGCAACGAGATGAGCCTTAAGGCGGACGACCTTCAGGTACTCACGAACGCTGTGAGCTATACGTTCGCGCGTGCGACGAAAGCGGTCAGCCTGGTGTCGCCGGCATACTACGCGGATTTGGCATGCGAGCGCGGGCGATGCTACCTCCACAAGCTGTTGCAGGGCATCTCGAACAGTGGGACGACGTCGGCGAGCGGGTCGCAAGCGGATGACGAGGTTCGGCGCGAGGCGGAGCAGTTGTGGCATGGTGGTGTCAAGGGAGGCCTGAAAGACATTATGTTCTATCTGTAAGTCGTATCGTCGCATGCGAATCCGCACTTCTGGGATATCGGCATCGTCAGATTCGTTGTTATTCTGTATTACTGTACGAGTATATCTGTTATGCATTGAATTGTAGTCAGTTATCCTGTGTACCCATCCGAGTCGTGGAATGTTATCATCATGTTGGTCTTCAAATATTACATGAGGTTCTGTAGGATCCGATCCTCAAGATGAATAGTACACAAAGCATAAAGGCATAATAGACCATAGACTATAGAACATCGCACTTTATTTAGCTAACAGTCGACAAGGGAGATACCACCAAGGCGATCACTTGTCACGTCCCAAAGGTCGCATCAGACCGATGTACGAGCCAGGTGACTGTCTACCCTGCGAACATCCTTCCCATCATCATCGCCTTTCTGTATATCTTGTAATAATGGTCCACACAGAGGTTCCTTGGCCTTCGGAACCTGGTGTGACTTCCGCGAAACCTGTCGAGGGAGGAATAAAGAGGGGACCGGAGACCCTTTGCTCGAGTCATGCCCGGCCTTGGTAGATGATGAGTCTTCCGATGAGCGCGACCCGGTTGGGGATGTCGAGGACGCATAGCCACTATCTAAACGCCCATCGCTACTATTCGGGCTTGAACTGAGCGTGCTTGCCATAGTAGAAAGGCCACTGCCATCTGAGTTCGTGTTTCCAGACTTGTGCAGATCGTATTTCGGCTCATCGGGTGACTTCTTGGAGGCACCGTCTGCCTCCTTCGCTTCCGCAGTCATCTCGCCACAACCCTTTGCGATAGGCTTCCATTTGCCCAACGATCGTGGCTTGCTGGGGCTGTCATTGCTGGAAGTGCTCTGAAACAATACGGGCGGCGGAGAATTTTTTGGGGAAGAAGCTGCGTTGCGCCGAGAAGTCCTGGAACCAGATTTGCGGGAGAGTTTCTCCTCACTGCGTGAGTCGTCGCTCGAACCGAGGTCGAACAAGTCTTCGAGTTTCAGGCGCCCTGGAGTCACAGGTGAAGCGGCACCTTTATCCTCCAAGCAAACCGACTGCAGTTGGCCGACAAGATCTGAGACAGCATCAGAGCTGAGACGACCTGAACTTTGTCGTGTCTTGGGAGGACTAGTAGTTGGTGTGCGGCGCTCGTTCCTATCTTCAGCAATTGCAATCGACTTAAGGCCGTCGACAAGGGCAGACACAGGATCGTGGACGGCATCGGATGGCCTCGGCATGGAGGCTTTGACGTCTCCTTTGGTGGTCGAGCGGCGAAGAACGGGTCTGTATCTGTAATGACCGTACATGAACATGGTTATAAACACGGTCATCCAGAGACTTACGAGGGATCTTGTATAAGGATATCGTGTGCCCTGATGACCAGCGGCTCGAACAGCTTCTCTCCGCGGGCAGTCGCGAGATCAGGTTCAATGTGGTAGACCATGCCGATTGCAGCTCTCAGCACCGAAGCAAGAACGGCAGGCGAGGACTCCTTCGCCGCCCGGCGAGTAGATTTGCACGTATCTTTGTCGTCAGGTTTCGCAACGAAGGAATCCATAGACAGTATCCGCGCGATTGAGCCCATAGTCTTATCGCCGGCTATAAGCTCAGTGATTGTCTGTGAAAGAAGATTGTCCACATATCAATATATTTCGGTACGACGAGAAATGATGTCGAGAGGTGCATACAGTTCCTAGGTGAGTTGCTCTGCCTGTTGCTTCATGATACTCCGGCCAGATACGTATTATTATCTTGCAGATCCAGAAATTGAGCAGTTGGACGGAGATCTCGGCATCATCGTGATGGAGCTCCTTCAACGACTCGTCCGCGATCATGATCTGTGTATCAGAAGGTAGCGCGTCCTTGATAGGTTGGCCTCTCTTCACGATCATATCGCGCTTGAATTCCAAGAAGTCCAGGAGTTTACTTTGGAAGCGTGATTCTTCTATCTTGGATGACGTTGATGCGCGGAAGCGCATGTTCCGAGGCAACTCGCTATACCAGAAATCACCAGTAGCAACCTGGATGATCGGCCTGAAAAGCACGTCCAGCCAGCGTTCAAGCTTCTTCCATCCGTGTTGCAGATACACGGCACCGCAGTAGGCTTCGAAAAGATCAGCGAGGGCCTTGGGCGGAGGTACATTCGATTGTGGGTTCCAGTCGTCGAAGGCACGGAGGTCCTGCTCATCTAGAGTCGCGTGCTCGTGGAAACGCAGGTAGAATGACACTCGACCGAATGTGTCATTGTTGCAGATTACTCTCCGGACTGCCTAGATCCAAAAGTATCAGTGACCAGGGAAAATGGTCGATGACGTGTAAAAAGGCAAACCGTATGGTGGACTTTATCCACGCGGACCCTCTCGACGAGGACTGCTGCTATGAGGTTGACACACCTGTCGCCGAGAAATTCCAGTAAATCGTTATTGTTGATGGAGTGCCTTCTGCTATTCCGTACTCTCGTCAAGAGGTCGTCCGAGAGCTTGGGAACATCTCGGAGCTTCGGTCGATTGCTAGCAAGATTGAGAAAATCTTGCAAACATGTGAGATTCTTCGAGGGTGAGGTTGTCATGAGGAGAATGGATATCCAGACACAGTGATAGACGCTGTGGAAGAGCTGTGGGCCATGCTATAAGTACTTTAGGGACAATAGCGTATTTATGAACATCAAAGCGTCCACAGTCCACGAAGCGATTGCTTAGCGGTGGCCAAGTGCCATCAATTGCTATCGTGTCAACTTGCCATTGTAGCGAGCCGACACTTTGGCCCCGCGCTTTGAGCTCATTTCCAACATTCCAGTGTCTATGTCATCCAAATTCTCGGCATATATAATATATAGATTGTGCACGGACGGCGTGAGATTAGGTATGGGCGCATTTTTAGCGAAGGAGGTATTCAGACCTTCGTTAGAGAGTCGATAGTCCCGTCCGCGTATTCTTTCACCACTTTGCGCATCGCATGCCGCATGATTGGGCTTGCAGGGATTACTTTGGGCCCGAACACCTCTTCTTTCTCAACCCTCCGTGTCGAGAGCTCGACAGGCTGCGAGTCCTTCGGCGAATTGGGGTCGGCCGCGCTGCCCGTCCCACCGCCAGCATGCTGGAACGCCATCCCGCCAAACGCCGGCTGGTTCGTATGCCTCGCGAATCCAGCAGCATCGTCGGCCTCTTCGTCCGTGACCGGCTTCATCCACCTAAGATCAAGAATCCGAAAGCACACCATATCATCGACCGCGCGCGGCCCATACGTGCGGCATAGCGCGAAATACGATAGACCCCGCACGCCTGGCTGTGTCAGCTGCCGCATCACGCTCAGCAGCTGCTCCGCCGTGAAGTGCGATGCATAGTTGGGCTCAATGAGCGGCTCGTCGTGTGAGTTGCGCCTCTGGCCGGCGAGGTCGGTAGAGTCGTTGAGGGGCCGCGCGGAGTTCATGCTGCGACGCTTGAGGCCCTTCGTGAGGCCGGAAGCCTGGGAGGAGTGGATGATGCTGAGGTTCAGGAGCGCGTGCGCTTGTATGAAATGCGAGCTTTCTTCTACTATCAGTCTTCCCCGCGCGTTGTCTGGAGAAGAGATGTCAAGATATAGAGACCGGCTACAAACGTCCACGATTTACCGTAGTCCGTCAGGAAATCCTCCCAGTGCACGAGACGTCCTCCAAATGCATCGTACAGCTTCACGAAGTCGAGTGACCCATGGAAAGCAGGGTCAACCAGACGTTGCTTCCGCTCTCGGAAAAACCTGCGCGTCTCGGATTTAGAGCAGTCGCCGATGGTGATGAGCTGCAGGCAGAGGCCATCGATCTCTGCACGAGGAGAAATGTATTGACAAAACGTGCCTTGCAGTGCTGCATCACGTTTCGCTCTCGCAGCCACGTCTGATAGAACGGATCGCTTGTTGAATGTACCACATGGCAAAGCCGGTCTTGTTTCGTCAGGACCAGCATGAAGTCGAGCAGCAACTTCATTACGACAGAGGATTGAAGCAATTTGGGACTAGTTGTGCCAAGTCGGAGGCATGTTAGCCTGCAATCGATGTGATACAACTCTAGACATACAGTTTATGCGCTTCATCTAAGAAGAACACCAGTTTCCTCTTGGTCAACGGCTCTGACGTTTTTGTGCTCTCCACTTCCCAACGAAATATCCTTTTGACTGCCTGCGTTCGTCTCTGCAGAGCTTCCTTCCACTTTGATATCGACCACGAGCCGTGGCTGCGCATAGAAGACGTCCGCGCAGCATCCTCTGGTTTATATCGCCTGTACCGAAGCAACGCGCTCTGACGGAACAACATGAATGAAAGGACCCTGTGGGAAGCGATTGTTCATACCTGGAAGCACTCCATAAGACGTGCGAGATCGCTTCTTATCACCCGCTCGGAGGCGTTCGCATTCGCAATCCGCCTCTGGACATCAAGCCGGTCATGCTAGAACAAACAATCTGGTTTCAATTTGACACGCCTGAGAAAGAAAAGCTACGAACCTTGAATCTCCAGCCCTCTTTTGCAAAATCTTCAAACCCCTTCTCCTTTGAGATGCTGACGAAATACTGCTCCATCTGCTGGCTCAAGCTCCAATACAAGCTCTCTATATCTGCGAATCCGCTGACTCTCAGGTCAAAATGCAGAACATGGTACTTGTTCGGCGTGCATAGGATCTGCCTCAGTAAAGCCGTCTGGACGGCACAGATGCTCAGGAATCTGAGAACACATGTCACTACTAATAAGACCATACCTTGCCTACAGAACTCCCGCCGAAGACGACCGTAAAGCACGGGTCGTCCTCGAGACTGGATTCCAGAGCCTTGAGTTCGTTCTCTCTTCTGAAAAACTTCGGAAAGCGGGTAAAGGCGTGGAATGGATCCAGCTGTTTGCGTTCCCTCGCTTCGTTACGCCAGCGTATCCATTCGTCCCATGAGCGCCAGGACTCATTTAACGAGTTGATCGCGGAGGATGGCTAGAGGAATGCTACGTAAGGAACGGACGCACATCATGAGCATAACCACCTCCGGCGTACGTTGGTCACCACCTGTACGATATGACTCAGCGCCGAATAATCTCGTTTCTGGACATAGCGTGATGTCGACGCTGAGGCAGAAAGGCCGCTTGCAGCAACGACGAGGTGCCGACAAGTCAGAGCAGGCTTGAACAGCATTGTGGGTCTCGAGTACATGACGCGCTCTCCTTTGCTGAGGCAGCTGGAGCCAGGCTATCGAGAGACATCTAGGGTAATCAGCTTCAAGCTGAATCGAATGAGCTCCGGAAACCGGGCGGAAACGAATGCGGCCGCTTTGGCAAGCACGCTACTGCATCGAGGCAGGAATGACCAAACATGCTCGGAAGAGGCAGCTGTTATCTATATCGAAGCTCGACATTGACAATGCGATTTGAGGTGTTAGTGCGGTTAGGCTAGGATAATGGCAGTTCTAAATGCTGCAGCTCACCAGGCCAGGCTTCGGAGATGTTCAGATCGCTAGTAGGAGGTCCACCTCATTCCACCTCATAAGTTAAAGGTTACAAAAGTCTCTCGAGTATTCTGGTCAAAACGTTGAGTCGTCTGGTCGCGTTGATCAGAAGCAAGTCATAGTGCAACAACTTGAACTTCACTGAAAAAGAAAGATTCAAAGACGACGAAATTGTACATTAGTAAGCTTGACCACGTCATCAACGCATGAAGCGTTTTTGCGTCAAAAATCTTCTTCCCAGGATTCGTCGATTGGCTACACAGCCAACACTCGAACGTGAGTCACTGCCTTTTCTTCCAAATGGATTGATGGGTTTCAACGTGCGCAACAGGAGATTTTCGGACGGGTAACACATGCCTCCCGTCTATTGTACCGAACGAATCGTTGAACTCGAGCTTGGAAAGGCTTGGAACCAAGCCGGCGCGTCTAAAAACTGGCAGCTTGTGCTGTTAACGAAACGATGATTTTGTATCGGAGTATGTTCGCCGTGGCCTCCAGAAGGGTAAGTTGGTCAGCTTCAACTTGATCCTGACAACGATTGTTATCTGATAATTCTTACCCGGCAGGAATGAAGCAGCCGCGTTCTGCCGCATCCCCCGGGAGGACGTGTATGCGACGATGCGTGAAGTACGCGTCCACCCCAAGTCCTCCCGGCTCCTCCGGATCACTAGCACCCGACGGACGGAATCTAGAAGAAATCTTAATCTCATCTCCAAAGTCTATTGCCGGATGTCTAAAACACGCGTGCTTGGCCCCTCATACTCATGTCTGCCGTCGAGGGCAGATGGGCCCTTGAAGGGGCGCCGTTAGGGCACTCCCATTGCTCCCATAGAGACACGCTTCCTACGATCAATGCGGTATTGCGCAGCTTTATGAAGGCGCCGACATGTCAAAATTGACGACAGGCCCACACACTGCTGATTAATCTGACGCCGACTCCTTGTTATACCTGAGAATTGCTACAGCCTTTTCCCATCGTTCTTTCATTTCCTATATTTCGTCCCCACCACTCGTCGCTGGTCCTTGCTATGAGTATGTGTATTTCTTCTGATTTGCCGCTGTCGGTGCGTTGAAAATGCTTGAAGGTTCGACAAACACGAGCAGCCCTCCGCCGACTCAGCCGGATGGGGATATAGATTCACCGTACAACTACGTCCCCACCGAATGGATATGCGCTCTCTTCGTCGCGCTATATTCAGTCACCACCAGTAAGATCGCTTGTATCTCAAATCAATTCTGTCTTTGAACACACTACAGTACTCCATGTCGCTGAGGCCAGCTGGAAACGCATGTGGTGGCTGTTCCCGACCGCCGTTCTCGCTGGTCTCCTCGAAATCCTAGGATGGGCCGGACGTCTCTGGTCAAGTCTCAATCCCCCGCTGATGGACCCATATTTGATGCAGTGAGCACTCCAGAAAATGCGGAATACGGGATTGGAAAATGCCTAACACCCGTAAAGGATTGTCTGCACTATCTTAGCCCCGACGCCCTTGGTCGCGGCGAATTTCGTAATTTTGGGCCGTATCATTGGGCAGCTGGGCGGGCGGTTCAGCCGCCTCTCCGCCGGCTGGTGTACGTCGTCATGCGCATGATATGTTGCTTTCTTCCTGCGCTAACGACGAGTTCTGAAGATACCATTCTCTTCTGCTCTTGTGTGCGTTGCGTCGCGCCGTACTGTGACACCTAATGAATGACTTTTCTTCCAGGATATAATTGCGCTCGTGATCCAAGCCGTCGGAGGTGCGATGGCTGCCACTGCAGTGCAGACTGTCGGCGGAGACCCTGAGAAGGTACGGACATAGTACCTGCCATTCGTCGACAACATACTGAACGACGTATCTACAGGGCGGCCACATCATGCTCGGCGGTATCGTCTTCCAGCTCGGTGCGTCCCTGCGTTCTCCTTAACTGGACAGCACGCGCTGACCGCCTATGCCATTGCAGCCGCCATCATCGCCTACGTCGCGCTTGCGACCGAGTTCCTCGTCCGCTACTGGATGAACCGGCCCTTCGAGCGCCACGAAGACACCCTCCGCGCCGAGCCGCAAGAGAGGCCACACACGCCGCCGCACTTGAAACTCATGTTGTTCGGCATGGTCTCCATGACCATCCTGCTCTTCATCCGGTGCGTGACCTGCCCTCGTGGCCCGCGCGATCTTCTGACCCCCGCGCGCAGATCGGTGTACCGCACGATCGAGCTGTCCAACGGCTGGGGCGGCCGCATTATCTCCACGCAGGTCTACTTCAGTAAGTCGCTGCCGACTTGCGATGCCCGACGGTCAGGATCACTAATTGATGTGCTTATAGACGTGCTCGATGGCGCAGCGATCGTACTCGCCATGTTCACGCTCAACGCCTTCCACCCTGGCTTCCTGCTCGATCCCACCGCGACATCCTCTGATCTCGAGGAGAAGCCCTCCAAGCCCTCACTCACCGACAGTCAGTAATCTGAACAAAGCGATCAATATTTAACGGCCTTTTCTCGGAAACACGTACTATTGGTTTGCATTATGACTGCCGCATTTCAGACCCTAGAATATATCCTACTCGATACCACGCACTAGGCTGAACAATACTGCTTAGGCGGCTTCGTATCCTGAAACGCTGCGTACTGCATTCAATTTGGCCCGGTGCCTTAGCTGGCAGGCAGCAGCGCCGGCAACGCGTGGATCCGTGCCGTTGACAACATTTCACGATACAGGCTCATTCCTGCAGTCGAGACTCGACTCAACGTACTCAACGCCCACAATAGTATGTCATTCAGTCGAGGATCACTGATACAAGGAATGTCGTGTTACAAGTACAAACACTGCTAGGCACTAAGACAAATCGATCAAGGGAAGAAATTGCAATACCACATTCCAGCGCTAGCACGCCCGCCTCGCTCGGATGCTGCAAGGTGAGAAAGACCAACGCGGGGCCCCATGCACGCTACAATCACTTCTTCACCACTTGTCCCGTGAGCATGCATTCGCGCGCCACAGGGGTGACAAGCTTCGGCTTGAGCGCATCACCAAAAGCATCAAACGCCCAGTGGCCATCCTCCAGCTCCTTAGGCTCCTCGCGGGGCGGCAGCACGACCGGCTCGTCCGCCTCCATCGGTGCATCGTCCGCTGCTTTCGCCTTCCTGCTCTTCGCGCGCGCGGCGCCGGCCTTGTCCTTCTTCTCCAGCACCTGCGCATGCTTCTGCGCGAGCTTCGCCGACTCCGCGAAGGACATCCTCTTCGTGTTTGCGTGCGCAGAGGCAGAGACGGAGGCGGTCTTCCTCAGGGGTGGAGCGGAGCCAGTGGGATCCCCAGGTGCGGCCTTGGTGGGTTTGGCCTTCGCTTTCTTCGGGACGTCCTGCCCGTAGGACTCGTGCACGATTTCCTTCCTGAGCTTCTCCTCCTTTGAGGCGGGGTTCACGCTCCGAATGACCTGGTAGACGCGGACGGAGGGCACGCGCGCCGGTATGGTTGATGTACACTTCGCCGGGGCGGGATTGCCTTGGACAGCATTAGGTAGAGTTGGCTGCCTTTGAATACATGTGGGCCGAGCGGGGCCTGCAGACGGAGATGGCTCCTCGGCTTTGGGTCTGGCTACCCTGGCGGCCGCGGCGAGCTTCCGCTTGGCTTCAGTTGAAGATAGCACCGTCATGGGAGGATGGCTTGTAGTAGAGGACTTCGAGGACGTAGAAGTGGGTTTGGTGGCAGCAACCAAGATCAAAGCCGTAGACCGTGTGCTGGAGCTGGGTTTGCTCGAGGTAGGGTGGGGCGAGGGGGATCGGCGCGCTTTCTTAGCAGGCTGAAAAAGCACGAAGGTCAGTCACCTTTTATTGTGCACAGACGGTCAGGCACCACAACGAGCAATCTCCAGACGGAAGGACAAGAAGTCAAAGCGCTCCCGTAACGAAGTCAAAGCGTTGATACGCATCATGGCTTACAAAGGGAAACACAAAAGAAGTGGGCGCTTACCGGCTTTTTGCCTTTCGCAGGCCTTGTTGTGTATTTGCTATTCTTATCAATGCCGCCATCATCTGACGCGCTGCTGCCCGAAGAATTGCAGCTCGAGCTCGAGCTTGAAGAAGAGAGAACGACCCTGCGTTTCCTTGACTGCGGCGCCAAAATCGCCTTCTTCGTTTTGCTGGTACCTCGCGACCGAACAACAACACTATTGAGAGACGGAGAAGGCGATGGAGCATGTGCGCAGACATGTGGCTTCAGGGTAGAATCGACGATGGGCTCATCAGATGACGTCGCCTCGACGCTCAGATTCTCCTTGCCCTTGCCCTTACTTTTGAACCTGCCTTTTTGTCTGCGCTTGTCGGGTGAGACCTCTGGACTGGAAATCGGAGTCAGAATTGACGAGACTAAGTCTGCTGAGGCCGACAATACATTCCCGACAGCAGTGGGCCTCGATGAAAGAATAGCAGATCCGAACCCTGCTTCGTCTAGGGGGCGAGTCGCTGGTAACGGTTTATCTTCGCCCTTCATCATTTCATGAGATGACGTGCCTGTTACTACAACTGGGTGGTCATATGGAGAACAACGCGACGACGAAGCACGCATGAGCATGACACCGGCGCGCTCTGCGGAAGATTCAGAAGGGATGATGAGTTCCTTCTGACTATCTTGCAGCGACGCCCATCTTGTCTTCAAGGAATGGCGAGGATCGCACGGAGGTGAGGACCCCACGGATGATGGAGGAGATGAGCCGCGGTTCGACGACGACGAAGATAAGAAAAGAGGAAGAGGAGCCTCAGTGGAGACACGGGAAACGGAGAGTTGATCTAGATCTTGTTCGGAGATAGAGTGAGAGGCACCGGCGACCAGAGGGGTAGACTCTCGGGTCATAGCTCGAGTCGAGACGTTCCGTCGAGGCGAGGGCGTGAAATTCCTGAAGATCGAGCGTACAGAGCCAGAGGCAGGCATAGAGTTGCAAGGATCAATAGTCTTTGAGGGGCTCGGAAGATTCACGGATTTGGCGGTAAGCGTGGTTGAGCGACCAGTAGAGTACGCAGCGCCAGTGCGTTTCCTTGAACTAGACGGGGTAGGGGTCAAAACAGCAGAAGCCAGGAGCGCAGCCCTTGTTCTGCTGCGCTTTGAGACGGGCGGCGTGCGAACCGTCGATGGGCGCAGAGCCGAGGTATTAGAAGCAAACCGATCCTGAGCTTCTTCCCCAAGGACAGGCGACGAGAATCTAGGCGATGGGGGTGAACCTGAGTAGGTGAATACATCATCCTCTGCGGTGCGGCTGGCTATAGGCACGGGATATGATAGAGATGCAGCAGGCCTGTTTGTTCTGGGAGGAGATAGACCGATAGGAGGACCAAGTGCTAAGAGCTCGGGTACAGGTAAGAAACTCGGAGACCCAGCGTGAAGAAATGTTCCCGAGAACGCAGACTGAGTAGATTCAGCAGAAAATAATTCAATAAATAGGCTGGCTGGAGAGATCGGAGCAGATGTCTTGCAGCGCTGAGAGATACGGAAAGCGAAAGATATACGCGCGATATCTTGATCCAGAGATGGTTCATATATCCAGCGTTTGGACAATTCAGACTTCGCTACGTCCGAGATCTGAAGTCGCCGGGAGTAAGGAAGCTATATCGACTAGCCACGGAAGCTTATCAAGAGGACTCACTATGAAGTATGGTTCGTCCTTGAGCATCTCAAGGACCGCGACCTTCACGCGGTCCTGACAGACACCCAGGACACCAACACTGGAGCCTTGTCTCGCCGCGCCCGCCACATACGAGCAGAGTTCCTGAGTCGTTAATCCCCTTGAAGATGCATGGACGAGCGGCACCAAAGAAACAAAACGCAGCCAGCGCGCGAAGGAGACGTGGAGGTCCGCAAAAAAGGCGCCAGCACCACCAGGATAGTCCAGTTTCCTTGTATGGAGAGACATGTACCTTAGGCTGAGCGAAAAAAAGGCATTTGCACCAGTGCGGAGAAAAAGAAAAGGATGGGAGTGAATGGGATGCAAGAGAAAGGCCGCACATGAACAACAAACAGACGCGGACGCGTTGTTTATCCTTGTTTGTGACGTTCCAGCTTCGCGCATCCTGACTTGTCTTCCTCCAGTGCTCTGCCAGAGTTGGACCGCCTGCGCGGACCCATTAATATTCTCAAGGACATGCAACGCAAGACTGATGTAGCTCAGGAAACGTTTCAGGTTCCTCGCTGAAACGCGTGGTCTTGAAGAGCCTGGTAGGCGTGAACTGGTGCTACTTGCCTCCGCCGTTCATCTTGACGGCATTTACATTGTTGACTATGTTTCGAACATTCCAGGTCGAACCAAGTCCGATCAAGGTGTGCAATTACTTCTCAAATTTTCTCAAAGGTTTCTGGCTCATTGAACTAGTCGCAGATGGACGAAGAAGGTCTTGCAAAGGCTGCCGAGGCATAGTGCACCATCCTATTAATTCTCCTTCTCGAGGTCGTTGACACAGCAAGCGTCCACGCAATACGAGAGCACTTCCCTATGATATAGATACATCTACATTTTTCACTCTCATGTCGTTTTGGGCATCTTCTTGTCCTGCCGTTGTCTCGTGACTGCATTCAAAATCCCACAGGCGCTCACTCATGTATGTCATTGTCGTTCGGTGCTATTCGCTCATGGGACCTTGCTGCCTCCAATAGCACAGACATTTTCTCTCTGTCTCCCTTCGGCCTTGTCTTCCCGCTCAGTGAGGCCAACCATTTGCGCCTGGTGTCCCCATGACTTGCAACGAGTTCAGCGACATATAAAGCCCATCCTCACACACTGGTGCTCACCACGGTAGGCGTCGCAATGACCTCGATACTAACAACCTATCTAGACCCTCTGGCGCTTGCGCTCGTTTTTCTGACCTTGCTGTACGCCCTCGTCGGCCACACTGTGCGTAGACGGCGAATGCCCCCCGGCCCGCGCGGCCTTCCGTGGGTTGGCAACCGCCACCAGATGCCTAGCATCAAGCCATGGCGCCAATTCGCCAAATGGAATAGACAATACGGTGAAGTCTATTGTCGGCGGACAAGGCAGTTACGGAAGGCTGACTGCGTTTGCAACATTTTAGGGCCCGTGGTGTCCCTTTTCTTAGGTCGTACGCCTGTCATAGGTAGGGATATGGAGACATGAGAATTCGAAAGAGAAGCTTACGACACACGCGAGATAGTGCTAGGCACTGCTCAAGCCGCTTGGGATCTACTTGAGAAACGGTCGGACGTGTACTCGAGCAGGCCGCGATTCATCGTCGCGTGCGTACTTCGTTTCTCTTCGATCGCGTTGTCAGCCAATGCCCCTTATATTAGGGGAGAGATCCTGTCCGACAACCAGCGTGGCCTGATGATGCCTGCCGGGGAGGACTGGCGTAAATTCCGTCGGGTAAGTGTGATTACATTCTGCTTGACGCCTGATACTAATAGAGAACGTCTGCAACAGGTATACCACGCAGGCTTCCACTCGCGCAAAGCAAACACGTACCGCGACATCCAGTCTCTCGAATCCAAGCTGCTGATGCATCAGCTCTTGCACGAACCCAAGAAATACGAAGGGCACATCAAACGGTACGCGCTAATTTGGTTCCTTTGCTCTTGCTTTGAGAGCCCATGCCTGTGATCTGCAGATATGCTGCGAGCGTGGTTGTGTCTGTGTCGTACGGTAAGCGAATCGACTCCGTGGACGAGTTTATCGTGAAGGAGAACATGGACTCCATGGCCTGTAAGTCTGTCCACTGTCTCAGATGTCTCGTGTTGGCCTCAGTGCGTTTGTCTTAATGTCGCAGACTTAACGAGGTACGTTGAATTACACCCTGCTCATTTCTGAACTAATTTGACCATATGAAAATAGCGTGAAGTACGTGCTAGCTACCTCTGATGATGTTGTCTATTCCTATCGCATTCGGGCTCTAGCATTCCTGGCAAGTACATGGTCGAGTCTTGGCCCTGGCTTCTCAAGCTCCCGGTATGACCAGTATAGCGATGCCAACTTGGAGTCAGGTCAGGAACTGACCCCGATTCTGTGCAGCGCCGCCTACAATGGTTCCGCCGTGTCCCCGAGATGCGCCGCCAGCGCGAGATTAAGTTCTTGACTGGTCTGCTGGAAGATGTGCGGAGCAGAATTAATGCAGGCGAGTTCGTCGAATGCCAATTTTATTTGATGCCTCAACAGCGCACGGGATCTAGGTACCTGCCCACCATGCTGGTCTGCTACCGTCCTTGCTGAGAACGACAAGCTGGGACTGGACGATACTGGGCTGGCATACACTCTTAGTTCGCCATTCGGTGCAGGTATCGAGACGGTAAGTAAACGATACTTTACCTTGATTATGAGATTAATCACAAAATTGGACAGACCTCAGCTACGCTCCTTGTATTCATTTGTGAGCAATATCATCTTGGCTGAGAATTTAAAGCTGACTTAAAGAGACCTTAATAGTGGCGATGGTCCATTTTCCAGAGGCAATGCGCAAAGCCCAAGCCGAACTCGATACAGTGGTTGGGCAGGATCGCATGCCTGAATTCCAAGATGCGGAGAACCTGCGGTATGTTCGCGCAGTTATCAACGAGGTCCTGCGCTGGAGGCCGGTCGCTGTGCTCGGTGGAACACCACATGCAAGTACTGCTGCTGACGAGTACAACGGGATGTGAGTTCTAAGTAATGCGCTCATAGTCTGTGCTCTTGAACTCTCCCATTCGCTAGGTTCATACCCAAAGGCTCCACAGTCTTCGCAAACCTTGAGTGAGTGCTGTTCAATTTGGCACCATGATGAGATGCTTGACAAGTCGTCTGTGCCTGTATAGTGGTATCATGCGCGACCCAGACACGTTTCCCAACCCCGACGCCTTCATTCCAGAACGCTGGCTGCCTGACTCGCCCTTATGCAGTACGCACCCGCGCCTGCAGCTTGACACGTTCGACCTACCCTTCGGCTTCGGGCGCCGCATCTGCCCCGGGCAGCACCTCGCGTCGAATTCGATCTTCATCAACACCGCGCGCATGCTGTGGGCATTCGACATCCTCCCCAAGAAGGATGCGCCACTACCAGATCCATGGGCGTTCACGGATGGGTTCAATTCGTGGCCGGTGAGTTTTGAGTGCAGGATGGAGGTGCGCAGTGCGAAGATCAGGGATTGTATTGAGAGGGAGTGGGAGACGGCGAAGGAGGCGTTGGAGAAATGGCAGTGAAAAGTATTTTCCCTCAGCGGAAGATCTAGGCGATGATTTGACCATCCAGCATGTACTTGGCTTTCTTCATCTGACGTTTGAAACCAATCTATTTTGATAACTCACGACCGCTAGGGTGCCTTGACCATCGAAGAACATTGACGGTCCGGTTCGGTCAAATGAGAGTACAGAAAAGTCGTGAGTACAAATGCATGGTATACGGCTGGAATACAAGGCATGAAGGACAAGACGAAGCACGCGCTACAACCAAGCAAGCGAAGACCTCACTGCCATCTCCCCAGACCTTCCTTCGCGCCTTCCCACTCGCGCTCAATACATTCCCTAATCCTCTCGCTTCTCACCCGTATCCGACACTCAAAGCTCTTCGGCCACGAATTTGACCCATTCGTGAACGCCCACGGATCCGGCAGCGCCCCGTCACTGACAGGCTCGAACTCAAATGCCCAGAGCATGCGCGCGATGTTGATGAAGACTGAGTTCGACGCGAGGTGCTGCCCGGGGCAGATGCGCCGCCCGAAGCCGAAGGGCAGGTCGAACGTGTACAGCTGCAGGCGGGGGTGCATGCTGCATAGCGCGGAGCCGGGGAGCCAGCGTTCGGGAAGGAAGGCCTCGGGGTTAGGGAACGTCTCGGGATCGCGCATGATGCCGCTGACGAGTCGTGTCAGAAGTGAAGCAGGGAAGGAATGCTGGAGCTCACTCAATGTTTGCGAAGACTGTCGTGCCCTTAGGTATAAACCTTTACATTGGACATCAGCATCTTAACGGCTTTAGGGGGGTTGTTACGATACGTACATGCCATTATACTCATCGTCTGCGGTACTGGCATGAGGTGCTCCGCCTAGTGCAGCGACCGGCCTCCACCGCATTACTTCATTAATGACCGCGCGGACATAAGGCAGACTCTCGTCGTCCGTCCAGTCGGGCATCCGATCCTGGCCGATGACGGCGTCTAGTTCTGCTTGTGCCCTCCGGATGGTATCCGGATGGTGCAGCATAGCCACTAAAAACCATTGCAAGTCAGTACCATGACATGAAACAGAGCAGGTGCGGTGTAAAACTGACGGACAAAGACCAAAAGACTTCCGGAAGTCTTCAAGCGCAATCAGCTCGTATTCTCGACTGGCATTCGCGAAAGACTCACCGTCTCAATTCCAGCCCCAAACGGCGAGCTGACGGTATACGCCACCTGCAGCCCGTCGATGCCCATCTTCTCCTGGTTCTCCAGCGTGTCCGCAGCCAGACAAGGCGGGCATGTGCCAGCTTCAATACGGGTCTGTACGTCCTGCAGAAGATGCGTCAAAAGCTTGATGTCGCGCTGCCTGCGACGTTCGGGCATGTAGCGGAACCATTGTAGGGATCTCTGTTGGCATGGGTTCAAAGACAGCTTCAGTATATTTTAGTAGGGACGTACGGGCAGCTTGAGAAGCCATGGCCAGGATTCGACGATATATTTCCCTGGAATGCTGTCCGTCATAGTAAGCATCCAAGCCCAGCCGTATGATGTCAAATCCAACCCACTTTAAGCTGGGACAGATCGAAGTAGGCCTGTCAATGTAATGTGATATCTGGGAAGCTCAATAGGCGAACCTCGTCATATCTACGTCCAACAAGTTCAGTGCCGGTGAGTAAATGAAAAGGATGTGCCAAATTCGAAGACGCACATCCCATCGCTGCCATGTTTTCCTTGACAATCCATTCATCAACACTATCCACGCGCTTCCCGTAGACAACTGAGACGATGACGCTTGCCGCATATCTGTGACGCGCGTCTCAGAGTCGTCTAGAAATCTCACCAAGTTTGAAACACTGACCGCTGGATATGTTTCTCGAAATCCTTCGGCTCATGCAAGAGCTGATGCATGAGCAGCTTAGATTCAAGAGACTGGACATCACGATAGGCATCTACTCTCCGGGAGTGGAACCCGCTGTGGTAGACCTGCGGTCGATACTGTCAGACTGTTGTCGACCGATACGTTTGCGACTCCACATACCCTTCGAAACTTCCGCCAGTTCTCTCCAGCAGGCATCATGAGCCCGCGCTTATTGTCCGACAATATTTCACCTCTTCATACATGAGGCAAATTGATCAGGCGAAGCACGAACGAACAGAAGCTCGAAAACAGAATTGGTGAATGCTTACGCCATGATGAAGCGCGGGCGGCTCGAATAGATATCTGAGCGCTTTTCCAGAAGGTCCCATGCCGCTTGCGCCGTACCCAAAACTGCACGTTATCGAATCAGCAAGGCTGTATGTTCAAGAAAACGTATACATACCAAGCACGGGTGTTCGACCAAGGAAAAGTGACACTACAGAACCTGGAACACGAAACAATTAGAAGGCGCCACTACCCTTCACTATGATGTTTCAGCGTATGTAGACGGTTCATCTCCAGCTCACCGTACTGTCGATTCCACCTGGCGAACTGTCTCCATGGTTTGATGGATGGAATTTGATGCCGATTCCCAACCCACGGCAGACCCAAAGGGCCAGGTGGCATCCGTCTCCGACGCGCAGCATAATCAATGAATGCGTACGCGACATACGTTAGCAGAAAGGGTATCAACACAGTAGGGCTCAGGAAGCCACGCAGAACGTCGAGCGGAGCGACCGCCATGGTGATTAGGATGGAGAAGCTCCACCGTCCGCATACCCCACATTCGCCTTTAAATGCCATCGGTGACTTTCGGTTCGCGGGGGCACCAATCACCCAGGATTATGTGAAGGAATCGACTCTTATGACAGACGGAGAGCGTCTGCGAGGCGTACACGCGCGCGCCCAGGCGTTCATCTGCGGCCCATTCGTGGGTTCTTCTACCCACGATCATTCCGATGACCCTGTGCTCTCCAGGAATCAGGGAAAGCGTAAGTACAGCTTCGTGATGCTTTCAGTTTGAGAATTATGCACTGCGAGTTTGAGGGAAGGGTCCTGTTGGGATTCACGTCACACGTATAACCGTCAGCTCCGCACCTAATGATCCTATCAACACATGCGAAGACGGCCCACCACAAAAGTCTCTCTAAAGGAGGTCAAAGATGGTCTCCGTTGCGATCTTATAGAGAAGAAAATCGTCCCCTGTGTAGAAGACTGTCAAAAGTGGATGAAGTTGTGAAATGATGGCAAGACGCCAAATAGAAATATCGACGCTACGAATACAAGTGCAGCCTGCCCTAAATTCCAGACCAGTGTCTCTGTGTTTCTACCCACTATGGTAAATACAATATTGATCGTTCTACAGGCCCAGCGACATCCAGCTGTCAGCGAAGGCATTGACCACTTAAAGGTGTGTAGTCACATAAGATTTGCGCCAGGAAATTCCATCATCTCCATCAACTTTGGGAGCCGCCGCAAGGTGCTGTACACACGTAGAGACGGTCGACCGTTCCCTTGCTACGGCAACATTGCCCGCGTCCAGAACCTGCCGTGCTTAGCGACGGGGTCGCATAGCTTGTCAAGTTCTGCACATAATCCGCAGTCGCCAGGTGATTGCTAATGGAAAACAAAGCCGACAAGGCAAGTACTCTTCCTAGAATGCCGCGTTGTAGGTGCACAACGCGTCCATCATCTGATGGGCCTCCGCTCTTCAGGATACGGAGGGCTATACCATCGCAGCCCACGACGCGATTCTATACACCCTTGATCAATGGGCCACAGTGATTCCGGCGTCAGCACCAAGGAAGCGTACCAGTCCGTCTCCCTGTGCACTCGAATAGGCCGAGGCCTAGCGTTCCTACCGCCGGGTGCGGTATATAAAGCGAGGAGTGCTGCAATTGGCCCTCACTGAGCTGGACTCATTCATACTCCAAACTTACTGGTGCAGGTCACCAAGCTCAACGTCCACACACGACACCCTCCACACACGCACCTACTTTCCACATGCTTGCGCGTTCAGCCATCCTTTCCTGCGGTGTCTTCTTCGTGGCTCAGGCCATCGCTATTGTTCTTCCAAGCAGGTGGGCACCCACCCTCGCTGCTAGTGATCCATATTAGGACCTGCGCATGCTCACCTGCATCTCCCAGCGAGGCTTCGTTCCAAAGCGCGGGAACACTCTCAACCAAGGACGTCTTCCAAACCGAAGACCCCACCACAAGAGGCAGCCCATTTTGCACGCGGCCCCAGACCGCAGTCCCGACGCCCTCCATCCCACCGGGGGCTTCTCCCTTTCATTCACCGAGCCCCATCACACCCGGTAACACCTCCCCTCCCCTCCCTCCCTCACCCGGGCTAACGGCCGTCGAAACCAGCCACCCGCCCAGTAGGTCCCAACCCGTAGGCGGCACGACCGTCACCGTCGGCGCGCCCGGCGCTACGACGACGCCGCCTGTGGTGGGGCCGCCGGTGCGCAGGATCGTCCCGCTGCCGCCGCCGTTCGACACGGACCCGTGTGCCGATCGTGCTGAGTAAGGCTTTTGTCTGCGCTGGTTGTGTGTGAGAGTGCTTATCGATGTGTTTGGGTGTGGGGATAGTCCCACTAGGGGGATCATGCCTTTGGAAGGGGAGCCGGATGGGTCGCAGGATCAGTAAAGTAGATGTGTGTCGTGTAAGAGCGTCTGTGTGGATTTGCACACAGATAGTCAGTAGAGGCATGGCGACCTGTACATACCGTCGTGCTCTGCCTATGATAAGACGGCAGCTGATATTATCCATGTCGTTGGCAGCGATATGAGTACTCTTACATTTCGGTTGATGTCATGATATATAACAAAGCGAAAAGCACCGCTATGATCCAAAACAACAGCTCTGCGCCATCACCAGCCCTTCAGTACCACGAAAGCGTACAGAATGAAAACCCATGCACCTACACGGACGACCCGTCGTCCTCCATCGCCTTCTTGCCGGCCGGATATCCGACCGCCGTCTCCTCCGTGACCTGCACGGCCAGCGACTGCATCGGATACGGCGACTCGCCGCGCGGGCCATGCGCCGTCCATTGGTACCGCGGCCCCGAGCCCGAGTGCGACGCGCCGCCGGGCGCCTGACTCACAGGCCTGCGTTCCGTCTGGAAGTGCGGCTGCAGGAAGATCAGGCAGAACGTCACGCCCTGCCAACCGCCAACCGTCAGTACGCGAGGGGAACTGGGGGAGAGAGGGGGAGGGGCGCACGATGAGCGGCTGCATGGAGTCGAGCGCGGGCCATTGCCCGTTCGACTTCTGGAGGTACGTGACGAGGAGCACGAGCACGTTCGCGGTGTAGAGCGCGCCGCTCTCGATCGTCGCGACGAGCACGGGCAGGAGGTTGCTCGTGCCGTGCGCGACGCGGCTGCTCGTGTAGATGCGCCACGCGATCGCGGCTGCGATAAAAGCGTGAGTGGGAGTGTGGGAACGGGGAAGGGAATGGCGTACCGGTGCAGAAGGCGTTGATGATGAGGGTGAGGGCGAGGAAGGCGAGGAGCCAGGAGGAGGCGGTGACGAAGACGGTTGCGCCGCGCGAGGCGCGGCTTTGTTCCCAGCAGAGAACGTATGATACGCCTAATGAGTGTCGCGTGAGTGACGCAGGACGGAGAATGATATGTGATGGGCGCACATATGTTGCCAAGCTCGGCGAAGGCGGGGAGCAGGATTACGCGGAAGTCGTTGCTGAAGACCGCGTAGCACCGCCAGATCTGCAGCAACGTCAATTTGAATCGACAGAGATGCGTAGAGTGTTACCATGACGGCGTCACCGACTAGTGTCTGGGTGACATATAACAAGGATTTGGCGGTGAAAAGTGGGAGGGATATGTTTATGAAGTATGCGATTGGGCCTTCGGGTTCGTACAAGAATCCCTTGAACACTCGAACGGCGTCGATGATTAAGTGCTAGAAGCAGTATGTCTCTTGTCTCAAGATGACAAAGCATGATAGGACTTACTGCAGTCGCCAGTATGAACATGACGGTGGAAATGGGGAGCAGCGTTCGTCGCCGGGCCCGTCCTGCCTGGCCCTGCCGAAGCAGGATTAAAATCAAAGTCATGTACAAAGTTAGAAAGAGGCCTATTACGGAAGACGTAAGTTGTATGCTGACGCGGAGAAATGGCAGGTACCATACCATAGAACAAAGTCTCCATAAAGAGACCGAGAAGAACAGCTAGGTCGAGCCGCACATCCATGATGATGATAGGGCTCGGGGCAAAAGCGAATCCACCATTAGATTGCAGGATACCTTAGGATCTTATACTTCCCTAGTAAATCCACCGGGAGAGTATTTGATCGCCATCGCTGGCATGAGAACGTCAAACAGGTCACAAGTTTGTGTTCAATGGCAGCTATTCTGGTACGTAAAAGACGAGATGTCGTCCATTGACGGGACCTGATGATGTAGAAGATGGACATGCCCATATTGCTTTGGATTCTCCAGGCACTCCGGTGCAAACGAGTCGCGATTCTAGTGAGTGCCTTACCCGGTCATATCCATTGAGAGAGGCTTCAGGAGGGACTCTAGGCCAGTGCTGCGCCTCGAGTGGCTGCGAAAGCCGAGGATGTTTCGTGTATCAAACCCTTGTCAAATCCTCTGACGCACGGGAGATCTACAAATGTTTCAATTTGATAACATTCTGCAAAGAGTGAAGAAGCGTTGCTTGTGGCCGTCCACGAGTTGACAGATCATCATGATGGGGTATGCGCACCGTGTCCCAGACAGGATGATACTGAAGTCGCTTCGACAAGATGAATAAAGGCCGTCTTTGGACGTCCGTGCGCACGTTTTTCAAAGAACGATGATGGCGTTGTTCATGAAAAGAACTCAAGCTACGACGCCGTAACCTCCTGCGCTTTGCTGGCGACGGACCGCCCGGACCGCGAGCAGAAGCGCTCACGTAAGCCTATATCGGGATGGATGAAGCAGCGAGCATTATATAGCAGCCATAACACATCTCTCTCACCATCTTCTATACCACTATACACCCTGTGGTCAGAGTTCCCCAATCTCTGACGACCCCGCATCAGAACAACCGTCTCGATCCATCAGCAGCACGATGTCCAGCCAGACCACGAACGATGTCATTCTGGTAACAGGCGGCACCGGCCTGGTGGGCCGCGCGATCCAGCACATTATCGAGACAGAGCCAGCGGGATCGAGGTTCGGAAAGCGGCCAGGCGAGACGTGGATTTTTGCGAGCTCGAAGGATGCGGATCTCAGGTGTGTACAGAGCTATCTGCATGATTGATCGCGGAGAGGTGGTCGCGGCGCGTTCCACTTCGACGCATGATATGTGGGTATAGAGATGTGCTCACTCGTGTCGCGTGGTGCGCAGGGATCGCGAGCAGACGAAGAAGATGTTCGAAAAGTACAAGCCCACGCATGTCATTCATCTCGGTGCCTTGGGTACATCCGCATCTATCCATTTTTGTGCAGCAATGACACTAAATTGATCCTTCGCGCCCAGTCGGCGGCCTCTTCAAGAACATGAAGTACAAGGTATTCTCATATATCCCCTGCGCATCTGATGTGCAATAACGCGGCTCCGCTTTTCCCAGCTGACCTTTCTCCGCGACAACACGCTCATCAATGACAATGTGCTGCACACTGCTTATGAGAACCAGGTCAAGAAGGTTATTTCATGCCTTTCGACGTGTGTGTTCCCGGATAAGGTCTCGTACCCCCTCGACGAGACGAAGATCCACCTCGGTCTGCCGCACGAGAGTAATTTCGGATATGCGCACGCGAAGCGGATGGTGGATGTGGCGAACCAGTAGACATTCCCCATTATTTGATTGCACACAGAACATAAGGCTGATTCTATCCTCTAGCGCGTACAAGGAAGAGTTTGGGTGCAATTTCACGTCCGCAATCCCCACAAACGTGTTCGGACCAAACGATAACTTGTGCGTCGCAGAAGTGAGCGTACTTAGCTACTCGGCACTAACATCTCCCGCACAGCGACCTCGAGGACTCGCACGTCATACCCGGCCTCATCCACAAATGCTACCTCGCAAAGAGTAAGTCCCCATCTTCCCCACCGACCTCATCACTAAGCAGCACGCTCCAGAGAACGGCACGCCCTTCATCGTCTCCGGCACCGGCAAGCCCCTCCGGCAGTTCATCTACTCCTACGACCTCGCAAAGCTCTTCATCTGGCAGCTGCGCGAATACGACGACGTCGAGCCCGTCATCCTCTCCGGTACCTCTCCCCACTCCCCTCCCCTTCCTTTCACTCTCAGCTAACATCACATACACACAGTCGGCGAGAACGAGGAAGTGAGCATCAAAGACGTCGCCGACGCCATCGTCAAAGCCGTCGGCTTCGAGGGCCAGTACTCTGTGCGTAACCCTCCCCCTTGCCTTCGCAGCGCACGGTGCTGACAACGGGCGTGCGCGCAGTTCGACACGACGCGCGCGGACGGGCAGTTCCGCAAGCCCGCGTCGAACGCAAAGCTGCTCTCGCTGATCGGCGAGTTCGAGTTCACGCCGTTCGAGAAGGCGCTCAACGAGACGGTGCAGTGCTTCCTCGCGAACTATGAGAATGCGCGGACGGGGAAGAAGGCTGCGTGAGGCGGGAGGATGTAGGTTAGATACGTGTGCAGATGCGTCGTTATGGACTGGTGTCATTGAGATTGTGCAAACAGTTTTGTGCTACGATGGCATTTCCATGAGGTACACACTAGAGAAACCGGCTACACTAGACATCCTGAACCCGTCTCAAGCGAGCCTCACACCCGCGGCGTCAGCACAACCCGCAACGGCGCCTTCGCGAGCACGAAATGGTCGAGCAGCCCCGCCTCCCAGCCCTCCAGCGGGCCCGCCGCGCGCACCTCGAAAGCGTGCAGCAGTACGCCCGCGACGGCGCGCAGCTCGAGCCATGCCAGGCTCTTCGCAGCGCAGCTCGCCGGGCCGGACGAGAACGGGATGAACGCCGTCGTATTGTGGGTGAGCTGCTGACTGTGCGGCGGAGTGTGGGCATTGGCGGCGAGAAGCCAGCGACTGGGCCAGAAGGTGTTGGGATGGGGGTGGAAGTAGCGCGGGTCGCGGTGGAGGGCGTAGGCGGAGACGTAGAGCTCGGTGTCGGGCGGGATGAGGCTGCGTCGGAGGGCGGGTGTTAGCGTGCTGCGTGGGGTGTAAGCATGCCGGGATGGGAATGGGTGGCTCACTGTCCGGCGATGAGCCGTGCGCGCTCGTCGGTGACGCGGCGGGTGCCGCCGGATGGGACGGGGGGCTGCAGCCGCAGCGTCTCATTCCTACAGAAAGCGTTAGCTGTATGCATATAGAAGCTGGTGCATGCGCAACGCACAAGCACGCAGTCAAGAAAGGCACGTTCGCTGGGTTCTTGAGCTCGTCGAACGCGTCGCAGCCCCGGGCGTATATCCCGTCGATCTCGGCCTGGACCTCGCGCATATACTCGGGATGTTGGACCATGTAGTAGAAGAACGTGGTGAGGACCGTCGCGCTCGTGTCGGAGCCCGCGACGATTGTGAATGCGCCGTCGGCGACGACGTTGCCGAAGGAGGGCTTCGTTTTCTCGAGGTTCGCGTCGTCTGCCTGGGATCGCCGATCGTATTTAGTTGAACCTGGAGTGTGGCTTGCGGGATTGGAGGACGTACCAGGTGGTACCATAGGTCTTTGACGGTCGAGCCCTTCTTCAGGCGCGCGGTGGCGAACTGGATGCCCAGTTTGCGGAGCTTGAGGAGGTCGGCGAAGAATCCTGGGATCAGGATCAAGAGTTTGGTTGCCCATGGGACGTGTCCCAGCACCGCACCTGTGCTGCACCATGTACAGGCCTGTGAGTATGCAATTGTCAGGGCCCAGGACGCCAGATGCGACTCACCGGTTTGAATTGAGTATCACGTCCCATACGCCGTGCTCGTCGTTGCCTGCTTTCATCAGCTCGTGCCCGACACCTCCAAACCTGTGAGGTATCCATTAGCCATTGAGCAGAACTGGGTATGGAATACTCACGCCATGTCCCCCATGAAGTCAAATCTAAGCCATACATCAGTAATGAGCAACATACGTATGCCAAAGCCGACTTGGAAATCTACTCACGAGAAATACCCCAGCCAACTCGCAATATCTAGCGCCCCGTCCTTCGACACCTCTCCGAGTCTCTCCACGAGCTGCGACACCCGCGTCCGAAGGATGACCTCATACTCCTTCAACGACTCCGGGTTCATCCCCCGCGTCCAGAGCCGCCGGCGCGCGGCGTGTTCCTTCCCCTTGAGGACGAACAAGTTTCCCGGCGCGTTGGGGTCCTGCCGCGTGTCGTAGGCTAGAAGATGATCAGCGATAGAAAGAACGGTGATAAGCATGGCATCAGACTTACATTGGCCCTTGGGAAGGCCTGTCGTGCTGAGCACGGAGGAGACAACGTCGACATCGACGATGGAGAGTTTGTTTGGCGCTGTGAGACGAAAACTTCAGAGTCTTTTGTGCATAAACTGGAAAAAGCACCCACCGACGCGGATGATGGGGCCGTAGCAATCGTGCAGGGCTTTGGTGACAGTGTGCTGGCGGCCGTTCCAGCATTGCCAGGCGCCCCAAAAGTCGGTAAGCTTGGCGATCGTCGGGCCAGGATACTTCGCGAGCGGATGCAGGGGCGAAAGGCGGTATATAACAACAGAAAGGGTTAATGAGAGAAGATACACCACATAGGAGATGAAAATTGTTGAGAAAGATAAGGCGAAGAAGAGGTTGTGTATGAGCAATGTCGTAGCAGGAGCAGCGAGCACGATGGCAAGAACCTTCGCGGGCGCGACGGGTTCAAAACGGTTCAGCCAGACGTGCGTACACTTGAAGATGGTCAGGGAACCGTCAGCGTTCGAGGTAGAGTTCTGCTCACCACTCCAAGCAGTGCGGAAGATAGGGCCAGGAAACCAACGTCGCTTGATAGACTCATTGTGATGGGGCGTCTTCGACAGAGCACTGTGGTTAAAGCGAACAGAACGAGCTGATATACTTATGACAACAGCGCGTGATTTGCGATTCATGCCGCCGAGTGGCATGGAGAGTTTTACCCTAATGCCTTTAGCCTGCCGCAATCGGGAGTAAACATGATTCCGGAGCACAAGGAGACTCCAAGCGCGTGCCTACGGTGTGTTGCGATGCGTATCCCCGGAAATGCCCTATGCGTCGCCCGTTTTTGGCACCTGAGACTTCGCGACTTCGCGATGGATCCACTAGAAGCGATTAAAATGAAGAAAGCCATAAGGCCTTACGGGTACCTCGTGTCCATGAGACTCCTCCGCGCCGTCGCGCTGAGGCCAGAGCTGGCTTGTTTGTGGTGCCTGAACATCTAGCGAGAAGAAACCTTCAATAAATCGAAAATTTCGCGGACTGTAATTGAACATATGGATAGCAGGGATAAACCAAGCCTCCGTTAGGCACAAACGACGGATATGAACAATCCGTGCGCCGGTGTCTAAGTATTGCGACAGAAGCTCCCGCATGCCATCACTACTCAAATTGCTCCTCACATGTTCTGCGGCTGAGTCCGGATTAGGCAGATAGATATGAAGACAGAAACATGGGCACGCACTTCTCTCGTGTTTCTCGGGGTGTCTGAAGCGACGGGAAGAACAGCGCTGATGCTCAGAGATGCGCATAGTTTGTCAGATGGACACGGACCGTCTGTAAGACCTTTACATGCGCTGTTATCCGGGTTTCATGGAGACAGCCAGAATCCACATCGGGCCATCGGGCTCTCTAACGTGAATCAGTACTTCTGTCGCGCCCAGGGAAGTTGCAACTGGGAGTGAACTGGTAGGCTGAAAATTTGGCGTCGGCGCTAGCCGAAGCGGGCATCAATTCCTTCGGCGCTGAGTTTTGGCGCCGAGAACCGGGTTGGGACAAGCATGGGCGACATTATTGGCCCCCGTCCAGGGCTCCGATCAGCAGATAACGACAAGTAGGGTCGACATCATGAAGCGCTGGAACTGACGAAGCCGAGGCTAAATTCAGGCCTTAAAATCTCAAGGAGTAGGCAATTCTGATTGGAAGCAGGCGTGCAAGCACCGAAGGAAGCGGACAATTCGCCGAAGCGAGATACAAGCGAGATACAAGGTTTATACATCCTGTCAAGTTTTCTCCGCGGTGTGCTTTCAGACTTGATGCGCAGGGTCAGCCATATGAGCTTTCGCATATTCACGGTCGGATTTCTGTAGTGAAGACACGGGTCAAAGGAAGCTCGGCCATGATTAGAATGACTTACGCCCATCCTGTCCAAAGGAACATCGTCGCTGACGACCATCGTATCGTTATACACCTCGATACGAACAGGAGGGATGGGATTCCCATCGCTGGGCTGGAATCTTCTGGACGTAATTTGGCCGCCATATTCCTTGAAGCTTGAGTTCTGTCTTTGGCTTCGGCTGAGCGCACGGCTGTTGAGCACCGCAAGTAAAGTGTTGGAATACCTGATTTTGCAGGATATTGAGTCAGCGATTCAAGGATTGAGAAGAACTGCAGGTTACATCTTCGTAATCATGAGTGCACTTTAGTGGACGCAAGTCAGTATTTCTAGCGAAAGGTGTGATATGAACGGCGTACGGGCACTCGTAAAGAAGCGTGTCCTGGTATTACATGAGGCATTATCGAGAGCATAGATACGAGTAGGCGTACCGGAGAGATTGCATATAGAACGGCCTCAACAAGTGCGACGACGGCTGGAAGTTTGATTCAGTGTCTGCAGTCTGGACAATGACCGTCACCCAACATACCTGTCGCCAAACCCGTCTCAACTGTCATACGAATCAGACTGTCCAGGAGCATGTCGCTGCCCCGAAAGCTTCCTTTTGATCTCGTAAGCTGTAACGGAGAGTCAATAAAGAGATGAGGCGCCCCGACAATGACACGCACAAGAAACGTCATTGTCGCAGCAATAAGGGCATCGACGACGGGGCTGCCAATCATCCACATCTTGCGATGGAGTCAGTGTCTTCGCCAGCGAGCGTCACTGGCGTCACGGGCGAGCTTACCAGTGCTACCGCCTTCTGTCGACTTGCTTCCTCAACGGGTTCTCCTTCGATCTAGATTGAAGGAGCATCTGTTAGAGCAAACATAAACGATGTTACACCCTAGAAACGTACCCTGATACCGGTGACAATAGCTGCACATGCTTGGAAAAGTGCAAGCTAAAGTCGCAATAAGAAAAGTCAGTCGAATAATATCAATCACAGCAAACGCACGATGACCACTGCCCCGGCTAAGAGGCGAGACTTAGACAAAACCCAGATCCTCCATCCAAAGAAGATCTGAACGGCGCCCGATATGACACCGCAGAGGATCGGGACGGAGAACCAAGCGGTGTGAAAGGAATTGAACGCGGACAAGTTGCCCCAGCCGTAGACGAAGTTCTCGAATGCGTCGCTGGTGACCATGACCAGCTGTGTAAGTTCGAGAAGGAATATCCCATAAACTAGCCTGAGTCAGATACGGCACGGAATCTAGAAGAAAGAATCGCTCACCAAGTGACTTGTGCCGTATCGGGTCCTCTGGGAAACTTATGTGGTAAATGTCTGCGATGAAGAGTAAGCGCATATTGTTGGAGATTAACGAGCTCGTGTGCTCACAGAGTTGAACACATAGCACGCCAAAAAGGCCCCAATTGAAGAGGAATCCTAGGAGCTTCAATAACGGTCCATCAGTTTAAATTGCTATATAATGCTACAGACGTCGTACTTGAGGTCCGGCACTGAAAACATCGACTCAGGTTCTCGAATGTTATCGACGACTGATTGACTCACATGAGTGTTAGCGTCGGAGCGATACCCATTTTATGACAGCTGCACTTGAACGAGGATCTTTCCAAGGATGAACGAGAACACTGAGTCGACACGGTCGCCTTATAAAGGCGGAAGAGCAGAATAATTCGATGCGCACTGGCTTTCGCGACAGAGATGGTTCTAACTCGTCTAACGAATCTTCTGTCAGCCAGAGCGCTGGAACGTAAATGTCAATTGCAACCAGATGATCCAGAAAAATAGATTAGCAACCGCGCCCCACGCGCCCCAGAAACAGGAGCACCGCGCTGGTTACCGGAAGAGAGCGAGAATCGAGAATAAGAATAGTAGAAGGCGAGCGGCGCGCCACTAGATGGGTTCTGGTGCCCCTGCTCGTCAAGCGACGCCAAAAACACCACCGTTTGATTGGCATTGTACCTGCTGATCACGGACGTAGAAGGCCGGCGACCGTATAGAGACGGCGGGAATATCTTCCAGTTTTTGAAGGCCTGATACAAGCTTAATCCAGATCGCGGAGGAGCCCCTCGCAGGGTTTTTCAGTCTCGGCTAGGGTTCATCTGATCAGGGTTGCGCTGAAGTGAGAATGTGATTGGCGTTCTGATAATGCATCAGTGGATTCTTGTAGATGTGGCGCCATGGCAAGCGCCTGTCTGCGCGTCAAAAAACGGCGAGTATTTTCCCACTAGCACGACACGTGCTACGCAGAACGAAGCTATACTTCAAGCTGTCAGTTTGAGAGTAGAAACTGGTGGAGAGAAAACTGACGGTAATGTATGAGACTCGCGAATGTCAGCAGAAGCACGCGCAATGGGCTACGGCGATGTGGTGAGCTGATGGTCTCGCCAGCGGGTTTCCGAATACGAAAGTCCAGTTAACGAGATACACAGAGAGAAACATTCTGATAGAGGCTATCGAAACAGCGAGGGCCTCGTTAAGGGTTCAACGCTCAACGTGGGTCATCATAGGCCGGTGATGAGGATACCGCTGTTGTTGCAGTACTTCAAAGCAATAACATACATTTCCAAAGAGCTGAGGAGCAATCACATGTGAGCCCCGGCTATATCATACCGTAAAAGGGAGGCCACGGTGAAGTTGACAGGACTGGGTGGGATGAAGCAGAACGTCGCGACGACGACTTGATTGATGCTTACGTTATCATCAGCCCCCGGCCGAGCCCCCGGCCCACGCCTACCCATCAGCCAAAAAGTGCCCAGAATGGAACGCACTGCAGACCAATGCATAGTGCGCAAAGCTCACACAGCGCCGAGCTCTGTAGCGTTCGTCACCCATGTATATAACGATCCTATAGTAACGGCATCGGCTCACAACTCATCAAAAAACCTCCCAAAGTTGGTATGCCTGGCGATCTTATCCTATCTCCGGGCCCGGCGTGATTATTTCGGTCGCTTTTGAGAATTTAAATTATTCAATTGTTCAATCAATTGTTTCTTTCTGTGACATGAATTCAATAAAATTCCGAATTTTGTTGAAAGTATATTGAAGTTAATTGTCTCAGCTAGTAAATACTAAATTACATCATACATCTATGCCCATGGAGATCCATGCTTTTACTGAGCGAAATTCAGGTGATGCGCACGAGTGCACATCATGCTGACTACTAGTACTGTACTTGTGGCAATGCGAGCGTCGCTAATGCGCGGCGGTCGGCGATCCCATCAAGCATGGTCACCGAGCTTAGATCATTGCCGCGCGTCGTTACGCAGCGTGCAGCGCTCAGCGACACCGGGGAATCGGGAATGGACTTGCATGCTTGAAGCAGGCCGAGCACTAAGCAGATAGCCCAGATATCCAGATGGTGACCGCGACACCAGAGGCCGAGATCTACTAGCATAGAATCCTGTAAGTTGTCCGCAGAGAAGAAAGTCGCACTAGCGGGCAGAACGAGATCGCATAGTGTAAGTAGTCAGTGAGAGGGAAAAGAGAGAGAAATTTTGACGACTCAAATCTGGCGCACCGGGAGGTATTTGAATGGCAAAGTTTAGGGCCGGCGAAAACAGCCTCGTTGCTGAATGAGAGGATCGGTACGAGGGGATCGGCGAGGAATAACGAGCCCGTTCACGATTTCCAAAGCCAATATAGATGCGTGCATCAGGTGCGTGCACTGTGTAAATGCTTTATCTAACAGTCACCTTCCGGTGGTAGATTACAATTTCCTTGTAAGTGTTATCTAATCTCGTTACATTCGTCTGTATTCCTTTGCAACGGCTCGCCGTGCCGGGCGGCGGAATACAATCTCCGCAAGGGAGTACCTACTCCTCACGTTTTCGCTGATGCCGCGATGTCTGCATCAACTCGGCCAAGACCAGATGCTCACTCAATTGGTCAACCCTCGCCTTCTGGAGAGACAAAACGTACTTTATGCCCTACGATGCATATGTATATGCTGACGCAGCTCTAAGAGCTGATTACATTGAGAAAAAAGTTGATAGGAACAGTTCGGCGCATCCGGTAATGTACAAGCCTCAAGCATCATTCGTTCATAAATGGCCAGATAACAAACTATGAGCACCATCCCACGACCAGCAACCCCACCAGTTCAATTCTCGGACTGCGCCCGCGGATGACCCCTTCCCCTAGCAAGTAGAATACGTCGGCATTGCTGCGTAAGACGTGAAATCCCATGTGGATGTGGCCCACTGGTCGACACCGCTGGGTGTTCCCAATGAGCCGAAAGTGTAGTTGGATAGGCCGGAGCCCGTCTCGGGGGCCGACTCCGAAGGTCCATCGCTGAAAGGAGAGGCGGGGGGAATCGTGGAGGCATCGAAGGCGTCGTCGATGGCCATCGGGTCTAAGACAACGCCTCTGTTGTCAGGAAGAGGCGCGTCATTGAATACAGTCGCAGCGCCGAAGTCGGACATCCCGTTAGGTCCAACCGCAACATGGCATCCATGCTTGAAGTTCGTAGCAATGTCCAGCCGACGAGTTTCAAGCTTCGTGGGGGCGATGACGGTGCTGATGATCGGCGAAGACGGGTAAGACGAGGGTGGGGGTACGGAGGGGACGCGCGAAGCAACGTTCTGCTGGTTGGCTGAAGAGTTCGCTCGGGATGAAAAGCCCCTCCCATGGGTCAGGCCGGAAACAGGCTGTGAAGGCGTGGAGGGGCCTGCGGACGAATTGGGCGGCGAGGACGGAGATGAACTGGGGGTCCTGGATAGGTCCACAAGAATTAGCGTCACGCTCTGTAGACCCTTTAGAAACATAATTACTCACGGCCGTACAGAGATTATCTGCCACCCGTCCTCATTCATATCCCCCGGAGCACCGCGGCTTGTTCTCGCCATAGTTGCGGCTTCGTGCTCATGTGCAGGAACTCCAGGGAGATCGCCGGAAATGATGCCGCGAGTGGGCGCGGTCTCCTGCACGTCGTTAGGCAGCGTGGCCACGGAACCCGGAGAGGCAGCTGCGGGTGTAGGCGTGAAGGGTGGAGGAATTGGCTCAATGGGAATCATCCTCAGAACCTGCATAGGACTAAATTAGCTACGACGTACCACGTCAAGACGGCAGAGAAGGCACTCACGTAGCTCGCCTTCGTCTTCTTCCTCGATTGTAAGTCAAGACTGCCCCGCTCGACCTCCGGCGCCTTCCTCTTCCTGTTTCCTTGTGTGCCTGCTTGCTGCAGTGAAGGGCCTTCCGCATTGAGTGGCACGGGGCCCGTGGCTTGATCGACGCCTGTGGCCTCGGCGACATTGGCTCTGGCACGAGCGCGCTGCCGAGCCTTGACACGTTTTGGATCGAGAACCTTCCGAAGGAGAGAAGGTTCTAGTTTATGCTGGCGGGATTGGGCGGCGACGAGGTGTGCTTGGAAGGCGGCCAAAACAAGGCGGCCGGCCCAAGGGTTGACTTTCCCGCCATTTGAGTTGTGGGACTGGGCGGCAAGCTCAGTGGCGAGAAGTTCGAAGCGAAGAGGGCTGGGCTTTTTAGGAGCAGCCCTCTTTGAGAATGTCGGAGCCATAAGACAATCCAAGCAGGAGGAGTGGCTGAGTGGGAAGAGAGACGGTATGGATGAAGGTGCAGGTCGAGCGCAGTGACGTCGTTTGCAAAATGTCAGAGTGTTCAGGATGCGGTTAAACGCCGCGCCGGTGTCAAAATGAGGTAGCAGCGCACGTTGCGCTTAGCGGAGTTCGGACGATGCCAAAGGATAACACGCACAATGCCGATATTCCGTGAGGACAATGGGAGCGCATACGTCAGCACATTTGCTGAATTGCGAGACAAAGGCTGGCTGCAATATCAACAATGCTCTTGACAAATATTGCCTGGCCATCCCTGCTTGGTCCGTTGTTCTCCGGCATCGTCCTGTGCTCTTATGCGCCGCCCATATTTTCGATGTGAGTGACAACGATAATTACCTTCTCAGCTGTAGATGTCGATAGATGATAGGTCCCGCCCTTGGATAGGATCGCGAGGATAATCTGCGACCTATCCTGCAGATGAGGTTCATGTCGCGCCGACCAGGGTACTTCGTCTCAAGATGAACGGCCTACTGCCGCCCGCATAGTGGTGAGCGGTTCAGCTTCCGACTACACGCACGGGACCGTAGCTCCAGAAGGCTGCTGTTCAATCTGGTCAGCCTCGATGTGCTGCACGCCAGATATGGCAGTCTTGGCTCAAGGCGATGCCTACGCTGCAAAATTCCGGAAGTCAGTACGTGCTCGACTTGTTGAACGACAGACGAGGCCACCTCAGCTCAGTCCTTTATATCTTCTCCAGGCCTTTGCGTTTCGACAAGTTCTTATTGTCTCGTTATTGTCAATGCGGCAGATCAATGCTTCTTACATGAAGTGGCCTGTAGTCGTCGACGCTGACTGAAATACGTCCAAGACACATGATCTTAAGTATCCGAAGGGTTGAGCGGAATGCTTGCGTCTATGCTGCGACGACTTCAATGGGCTTCCCGCCGGCGATGGCGTAGCAGTAGTGCAGGCCCAAGACCGTGCCGGGTCCCGAAGCTGCGATATCAGAAGTCAGTACGTGCTTGACCCGTCCATTGAACAGAAGAGACGACCCAATATCCTGCTTTGACAAGGTTTTATTGTCTCATCATTGTCAACACAGCGTTTCAATGCTGCCTACATGATGTGGCCAATGGCGCGCTGGCACGACCGCGATGCATCCAAGACACGTTACCTCACGCATTTGCAGACTCAAACGCGGAGATCTGAACGGATCGGGGGAGATAATGCCTTGTGAACTGGCCTGAAGGGCTGGTAGGCTCAGACGGGCGACAAAGTCGCAGTCGATGTGGACACGTCGAGGACCGAACTACACCGTACACGCGCTTCCATCTGCGATCACGTTCCGACTCCGAACCGAAGTTGTACTTCTCCGCCTCAATAGGGAACGAGCACAAGGCTCATCACGTCTCTCGGATCGAATACAGAACGTGAACTTTCATACCAGCAGGTTTAAGCGATACGGCAAGTACATTCGTCGAGTGAAGCAATGGCGCGTATACCTCCCCGGCCCGCGCTCCATTCACGCGTCTCTTGGTCACACAGCTCCGATTTCCTGCTCTTTCAGAGCTGAACAACCATGGTTCAGTGGCAAAATGTCAATCGAGTTCCGTCTTCGTGCAACAGCGATCGATCCAAGTCCGAGAGCGAAACATGCTCCCGGATCGTCTTCCATCCCTGTGCCGATCTCGTGCCCTCCAAATGACGACGGCACAGATCAGGGCCGCGTCTAAGCGAGAGCCTTCTCATTTCACGATGTACAGTTACGTCGTAAGGTTTTACTGCACGGAAAGATACCGAGAGGATACCGACCGTGACGCGACCCAGGGTATGAATCATACATCACAGAGTACTGCGTTGAAACGCGACAAGGAAACGTTCGTTCGAGACATTGATCCGTATCTACTTTGCCATACAACGCTACTGGACAGGGAAACGAGCCATGTTTTATCTCTAGTCTCATTGGCTATGCTCGGTCTTTCATTGTCACTTCCATGTACTGTAAGAACGTGCCTGTAGAATTTTGATATGTTGTTTAGTCGCTATTCTGTATCAGTCTCATACTACGCGCGTTCTTCGTTTGATCTCGCGCTGCATCGTTGATCACATCCATAACGACATGAAAGTCTATGTCAATATTGACAGTCGCATAAAAGTACAAAAGTGGATGACGAGATAATACTGCTAGTAGTCACGGTTGAAGGTATACAAGCGATGGTATCCGGTGTGAGATAAGACATAAAACATATCCGGAGCATGGGCCACATATCAGGACATAAAAGATACATACTGTGAACTTCAAACGAAACGTGCGTCACAAAACCGAAAGCGCCACCTTTCGACACGATCTCTCACTCTCGAACACCAGATTGCGTCCACAACTGATCCATCCCCCTAGCAAACCTCCCACGTGGAGGGCACTGCTTGGAAAGACGCGTAGTCCTCTGCATCCTCGTCCCACGGTCCCACATCACTCGGGATTTCCGCCGGACCTAGAAGGTCATAGGGTGCGTCGGAACTCCCCTTGAACACCAGATCCGAATCGCCACCGGATGCCGAAATTACCACGGGGGCGATCTCTTCAATGGACAAATCCACCTCGTCGAATTCGGACACCTCATCGAGTCCAACCCCAGTACCGTTCTCTTCCACGACGTCCGTAGCCATGTCCTGCCCCTGAGGCTGGAGAATTATGGCAGGGGTAACAGGGTTGATCATTGATGGCGACTGCTGAGAGGAGGGTGGAGATACAGCGGGCAAACTTGCAACAAAGTTTTGCTGGTTGACGGCAAGGACGAAAGGGGAGGCAAAGCCCCGTCTAGGGGTCGGGGCAAAGACAGGAAGTGAAGCCATGGAGGAACCTGCCGACGACTCAGGCGGCGGCAACACATGTTGGTCGGGGGATCTGGATAGGTCGGCAAAAATTAGCGTCACGTTCCGTAGATCTTCTAGAGATACTCTACTCACGGCGCCAAGGAGATTGTCTGGAATCCATACTCGTCCATATCACCCGGAGCACCGCGGCTTGCTTGCATCGCGGTTGCGTCGTGCTCGCCTGCAATCAAGTCAGGGAGGTCGGCACCGGAAGATACGGTGTCCTGTGCATCGCTATGCAGCGCGGCCGGAGAATGCGGCCAGGCATCTGTGGGTGCAGGTGCAGATGGTCGGGGGATCGGTTCGATGGCGATTATGCCCGAAGCCTGCGTCGAAATATATTAGCGACATGATACGCTAAGACAGCGGAGAAAGTACTCACAGGCCACTCGTTCGTCTTCTGCCTCGCGAGGCTCCCCCGCTCGACCTCAGATGCCTTCCTCTTTCGGCTTCCTTGTGTGCTTGCTTGCTCCATTGAAGGGCCGCTCGCGTCGACTGCTGAAAGGGAGCCCGTTTCCGAATCGGTGCCGGTGGCGGCGGCGACATTGCGTTCGGCGCGAGCTTGTTCAAGGAACATAACACGGATGAGGACCAGCCGCAGGAGGGAAGGTTCTCGTTGAGGTTTCTGCAATTGGGATTCGGCAACGATGTATTGTGAATGGGGGGTGACATGAGCAGCGTCGCCGCCCGCCCAGGGTTCAACATTTCCGTGAGCGGAGATGTGAGCCTGGGCGACATGCTCAGTAGTCGGTGATCCCCAGTGCAGAGGGCTGGGCATAGCCGGTGCGACAATCTTTGAGAAGATTGGAGCCATAAGAAACTGAAAGCAAGAGCAGTGGTTGAGTGTGGAGAAGATGGTCTGGAGTGTAAAGGTTGAGTGCGCTGACGTCGTTTAGACTGTCGGAGTCTAGGACACGGTTGAACGCCGTGCCGATCTCAACCATAGAGTGGCAGCGCGTGTTGCGCTTAGCGGAGTTCGGGCGATGCTAAACGATCAATCGCACAAGCCCGATAATTCGGTCGAGACAATGGGAGCACGTACGTCAGCACATTTTGTGAGTTGCGAGACAATGGCTGGCTAAAATTTGACATTGCTCTTGACAAATGTTGCCTCTGGACAGGCTGGTCCAGATCACGCATGCTCACGCTGTTGTTCCCGAATGCCTTCCCGTGCTGTCCATCTTTTGTCAGTAACCTTTTCAGTCATAGGCCATAGCCTGCATAGAATCTCAAGGACGGTCTGCGACCGATACGTGGGACGAATTCAGGAAATCGGAGCGCGCCGACCGGGTGATTCGCTCCATGGACAGCAGTCTGTTTCTGCACACACGATGGCGAGCAGGTTCGACAACCGGCAGCATGCATGGGATCGTAGCGCCAGAGGGCTGTCGCGCGCCCTGCCGCAGCCTCGACGCGCTGCACACCAGGACATGGCAGTCTTGGCTCAAGACCATACCGACGCTGACAAAGCACAGAAAGTCAGTACGTACCCGATCCGTCTAACGACAGAAGAGACCAACCGAAATCGGTCCTTTATATATTCTCCAGGCCATCGCGCTTTGACAGTGCCCTATTATCTCGTTATTGTCAATGCGACATGTCAATGCTACCCAAATGATGTGGCGCACTGCTTCCCGGGATACGTTCAGGACACATTACCTCAGATGTATCATGTATGAAACCTAAAAAGGCCATCGTCCATCCCGCAGTAGCTTCGACGTGCTGCCCGCCGTGGCAAGGCATTCGTATTGACACAAGGTCATGCCGACGCTGCACATTCATCAAAGTCAGTACGCGCCTGATTAGACGGATACAGGAGATGCTACCTGCGATCCATCCTTGAAACTTACTGTCCCTCATGCTTTGACAGTGCCCTTTCCTCTCGTCGTCGTCAATGTAGACGGTCAATGCTACTTACATAGTATGGCCGCCGGCGCGCCGGCGCTGACCACGATAGATCCCACATTATTTCAAGTATTTGCGGGCATGAGCATATGGATCCCGAAATCCTACAGCAGTTCTGCGTGCTACACGCCATGGTGCAGCAGTAGTATTGGCCCAAGGCAATGTCGACGCTGCAAAACTATCGAAGTCAGTATGTGCTTCACTAGTTTGACGACCGAGAGTACTACCTGATATCCATCATTTATATGTTTTCTAGGCCCTCTTGCTTTAGCTATGCCCTTCATTTCGCCATTGGACATGCGGCGGGTCGATGCGACCTACATTACGTGGCCACTGGCGCTCTAGCGTTGACCGCAAGACACCTCACCTCAGGCATTCGGGATCCAAGCATAGTGATCTACGCTTATCGATAGCTATGACGCCTCGTACAACAGCTTGAAGGGCTAATGGACTCAGGTGGACGACAAAGTAGCGACAGTCGATATGGACACGTTGTGGACCCAATTACGCGCGCTTCTGTTTGCGGAATCCGGATCACGTTCTGACTCCGAGTCGAGCTTCTTCTTCTCCGCCTCAATTGAGGACTCGGAGGGTAACGAGTACATGGCTCACGACATAGCGGCAATCTTGAGGAAGATCATGGACATAACTATCGTGAGCTTTTCGTAACAGTCTCAGGTGAGACGGTACTCAGCTGCATCATTAAATGAAGCGCCAGTAACACGTACTCCAGTTACGCTCCATTTCTACGTCATTTTTGGCCACACTGATCTGATTTCATGCACTCTCAGAGCGAAACAACCACTGTACAGCAGTACCGTAACAAGATGTCGACCAAGTTGAATCTCTACGAAAAAGCCGACAAATGGTACGAACGCTTCGATCGATCCTCTCGGCGAGCCCCTCCAACAACGCTTGCACTCGACCTGCTCGCAAAGTTCTTCGACCACCTTCTAAGCGACCGCGCATGGCCCGCACACCGCATCTATCTATTCGCCTTCCCCATGGCGGCACTGTCGCCGCGGAGGCAGCTTTTCAGTGGTAGCACGAATGCTCTACCGCGCTGAGCTCCGTCATCACTGTCACAGGCCTGCTGCTCTCTAACCCGACCTCATCGAAATTCTGTCGAACCGACTCGAACGCCAATTCTGGTATTTCACCGCCCGCCGCCTGCCGAATCTGCACTACCGCGGGACGCGACGACGGCGTTCAAGAAGGGCTTTGCGACTATATGGAGGTGCAGAAGGTTGGGGAGGAGATGCCGCGTTCGAGGGAAAAATGGGAGCCAATTATGAGATTTTGGAGTGAACATCTAGGAAGAAGGCAGGTGGATGGTTTATACGAGGTGAAGAGTGCTGCGAGCACTGCATAATGCGACCGAGACTTCGTCGGTCGCGTAGGTTGAATCGAACTTATAATCGAGAAGCAGGCCAACAAACGGAAACTGATGCGTTTATAAAGTGAAGCATTCCTATCATTGCGTGTAGGCCCGACACCATGTTCCTGGACTCAAAGCCTCCCGTATCGACTGAAAGGCCAGAAATGCACCTGACGAGTGTCATTATCCTAAGCAAATTTGTCAATAAATGAATATGCGCCGCACATTGAAGTCCTACCTCATCCAATATTACCAGGCCACCCTCAGTAGCGATGACATTGACGTCATACTCTTCGTTCCCGAAAAGTGCTATTCCACGGGGAACCTCTACTTCCCTCAGAAGATACGGGTGCTTGATAATGATTTCCTCGTCGCACCACTCGCCAGCAGGTACGGAGGAGGAATATTGAGTGGTTTCGCCGGGACGAAGACCCTTTGATGCGGCCCGAGCGACACGTAGCGGGTTGAAGTCCATCATGCTAATCGTCAACGGACCACCTTCGTGCTTCGGATATGCATGGGGTAACACATAACGCTGGCCGGCCAGTGGACGGGCTATGTCGTACGTGCATCTGTATCTCAAAATCCTGACGTATACAACACAGTCCTGCCAATCACTCCAAGGAATCTCGCGATTCAGCGTAACCTGCTTGGATTTCGCGATCAAACTGGAGACACGAACGACGAGCCTGAGGTCAACGTCCATAGAATGGCGGCCTCGCCTAGAGACGCCGGAGATAAGGACGGATAGTAATTGATTTGGTGATGGGTGAAAGGGGAAGAATTCATGCGAGGAGTCGACGGCGGACCACTGCTGTGCGGCAATAAAAAGCGTTTGGATGTACGTGTAGGTGGAAGGTGTTGGAAGCAAGAAAACTGTGTTCGACTGCGACGGGTCAGTCGGGGTTAAGGTGTCCAAACAGTTTGTTCCGAAATCCAGGAGCGTCAGTCGACCTTTAGTTGCGTCGCCATCACCGGAGATGAGCAAACCATATCGGCAGTGATCCAGCAAAGTGGCCGAGTTGAACCGGTCGCTCGGTCGATAATAGCACTGACTCGTACGTACGTCAGATGTTGCGAAGGCAGAGCGGAATCAGGAACGGTGGACCACTGACAAGCTGGACACCACTTTTCCAGTTCCAAACGACATATGCTATCTCCGGCTCCACCATAGTTGCAGCCACAAGATCGCCATTGAGCTGTAGGTTGGCCACCTTGACGTCGGAGCTAGCAGTAGGAATAGAAAGACAAAGTTCGGCATCTGTAGCTAGAGGATGCGCGAGCTCCGTCATCAGAGACCTGATAGAGATGCGGTAGCAGCTGTCCAACAACCGTCAACAACTGTTTAATTGACACAAGGAATGCACTGACTGGACTTTGGCTTCACCACACACCACTACGTCCTGCGATGGATCCACGTCATATTGTGGAGGGTTATACCGATCTTCATACTCGAGGAGCGTCCATGGCTCTTGATCTGAAAACGTTTGAAGGTGAATTAAGGAGACTTTAGGCGGTGATGCATTGCGATAGGTCAGCGTATTCCCTCTGGTTCTCATACAGAAGCGCTTCATGCTGTAGTCCGATACGGGCAGGGGCAGCGAGACCACAGCCTTCAGACGGTCCGGCTCCAGGTCCCACGCCGTTGACAGTTGAAGCAACCGTAATCGTTCCCCGATGTTGAGCGTACCAGGACAATTATCGTAGACATCCTGTAGCTTGAGCTCTATCTCATATTGAAGTTCATCGTCCTGCATAAGCAAATACCAGGCTCGGCAAACCTGTGAACACCGTCACTGTCAGAGCCATGTCCCGGATCTTAGGCAGACATACGCACTTGTTGGCAGCGCAGCATAGACATGCAATCCGCGTGCTTGAAAATCCGGAGCATGAGCTCGGACGGCAACGACAGGATGTATGGATGGGCCATGGTTGTCTCCACGAATGCGTAGCCATCCGAGCGATATTCGACGAGTATTTCAAGGAAACACTTGTTCCTCGCGGCGAAGGCATGTTGCACATCTGAACGAAGACGTACATACGCTGCCGTCTGATGAGCAACGAAAAGATCCACAACATGAATACCGGATCTGATAGTGACCTACATCTGCCTCACCATGTGTACTTCTTTCGTCCTTCCGAAGAGGTGACGTTGCAAAGCAGTGCAACACTGTCATGGACCGCACGCACAGCAACTTCACTGCGACGCCGCTACTCAACCTTTTCCACGATAGCTAGCTAGCTGCACACTAGAGAGAGCATGGATACAATGTAACATTTGGTTCATGTGATACAACATTGTAGCTTAATGACCTGGAAGACAACCCCAACGCGGCTTGATAGTTGGAGAGAGTGCGACCTCCACGAGCGAGGCGCCATGCGACAGAAGCCGTCAAGCGAGCACGAGCGGACTCGCGTAATGTGAGGACGAGCTATGACGCAAACTCGGCAGCCTTACGGGCATTTATTCTGAACAAGAGCGTTAGCACTACACTGTGGTGTACGAGGACGACGACATACTGGAACGAGCCCTCATCTTTCGGCGTTTGCGCCTGAGCCTGCGGGACCTCTTTTTCTTCCACTTCTCTCTCATGCTGAGGAAAAATCAGGTCAGCAGCGCAACGGAACGGCAGAACGGGGCAACATACGTGGAGTGATATGGAGAGTACTGAGGTCCGTCGGTGGCTTTCGCGTGCGTAATGAGGCGCGTTGCAACTGTACAGTAGCTTGCGTAAGCAGCTATCCCACGCCACAGACGCGCCTTGCACACGACGCGAAATTCGTATTTTGTCAGCATTTTGGACGTTGCCGCCCACGATGAGCAAGAAACGAAAGCTTGTTCCCACTGCGCTGCATTCCGAGCTCTCAGACTATGCCTCTCTCCTTCGCGCCCTACGGACGACCAAGACTCTCGATGTGGTACCTCATCTGACGACCACCAGCTTGCGCGCTTCTGCGTCCAACGTCATCGACGAGCCCGCCGGCGATGAACGGGCGGTGTCTGAGATACCAACAACCGAAGCTGCGACGCGTTCCACAGAGCCTTCTCCGAGCATAGCTAGTCATGAACGTGACAAGGAAAAAGGACCTGCGAAACCCGAACGCGACACCTGGACGAGATGGCCGCTGCTGGCCGGCGACGTGCATGTGCCAGAATGGAGCTTCGAGGACGAGATCGGGCTTCTTGTCGAACAGGCGCGGAGTCTGTACGCCGAATCCCCTGCGCCTTCTTCTCCGGTACTCGCAGTTTCGTCTGTATCTGACCAGCAGTCATCGCGGAGCAGCCCTCGGCCATTAGATCGCGACACAGAACAAGAGGACTCCTTGCCGCCGGTCGCGTTGAAGGCAATCGCCGATGCATCGTCTATCTATCTTGAGCAATTGCTGTCTGCCATCACCGTCCATACGCCTCTCGTGGAAGATAGCATGCGGAATAGGCTGAAGCCGATAGGATGGGAGAACATACTTGACGTGGTCAGTGTTTCGGATCTTATGAGCGATAAGTTAGTACACGCCCTGTACTCTATCTATATCTTATTCACATTATTTCTCGCATTGGTATTTAGAGCTATGGAGAATGCCCAACGACGCCTAGAGGCGATTTATGGTCCTGCGAGCCTGCCTTGTTCGTATCCGTGACATTCTCGTATGATCAACGCGTTCCCTGAACTTCCTTCAGATTCAGATCGTGCTACCGCCATCTCATCATCTAAGCCACGCTTGACTGAGGCTGTCGAGCCCTATCGTTTCAGCTTTCTCAGCTTTCCAACCGGACAACCTGATAATGCTCCTCCCAAAGGTATGTGTTTTATGAGCTACTTTGTGCTTGTGCATGATCTCATGTCTTTTCTTACTGGCAGGTAAAAGAGGTCCATACAGGAAGCGTAGGAGGCGACGGGAGTCGAAGGAGCGGAACATTGAGTCGGAATATGAATCGAGCCCAGACGAGCCGCTGGCCAAGCAACCCAGCGTCACCGCCGATGCATCAGGGAGTACATAGAGTCATTTCTCTTTCTTGATATCATTTCTTCTTGGTCATGGCGGCAAGCTGCCGGTCTTTGACATGCTCGTACGAGCGTGAGTGCTTGCCTTTGATTCTCCAGTTTGTCTAACGAACTCATTGTACCATACAGGGTTTCAATATACCTCAACAACTTGGTTCGCTTGGGAAAAGCGCTAATTTTGCATTGCACGTGTAAACTTTGAGGCTCCAAAATTTGGTCTAACTGTACGGATGTGGTGAGTTTGAATTACAATAAGCTGCCTCTGCTGGCTTCTGACAAAATTATCATGCAGCGCTCGCGCCACTCATCACCTCGTACAAACCTTCCACCTGCCTTCTCCCTAGATGCTCACTCCAAAACTTCATGATCGCTTCCCATTCTTCCCTCGACCGCGGCATCCCCTCGCCAGCTTTCAGCACCTCCACAACCGTCGAGAATCCCTTCCTGAATGCCGTCATCGCATCCCGCGGGAACGCAGACTCAGCAGGTGGCGGACGGTGGAAGACCATGATCGGCGTTGGGCAGAGTTTCGATGAGGTCGGGTAGGAGAGCAGCGGGCCTGTGACGGTGACGACGGAGCCCAGCGCGGTGGAGCGTTCGCGCCACCACCGAAGGGCCGTCTCTGCGGCAACAGTTCCGCCTTGTGCGAAGCCGAAGAGGTGAATGCGGTGTACGGGCCATGTACAGTCCCTGGTGAGGTGGTCAAGGACCTTTGCGAGGAGGTCGAGTGCGGAAGTTGGGTTTGGATGCTGAAGGAATTCGCCGAGAGGATCGAAGGATTCGTACCATTGGTAAGCTTCTTCGTAGAGATACGGGATTCTGTTTCAAAGCGTGGTTGATCGGAAAGTTGTGGTTGACTAGTAAGGACTTGTACATACTGCTCTGGAGCTCGCAAGGCTAGAGTAGCCGTTTGAGGCAGTTTGAACGATCTGCCAAGTTTGCTGAAGGGCACATGGGTGTCTCCTGCACAATACGTACAGGGCTGTGTCAGACAGGTTGAGATGTGAGACTTACCGAGTCCGTGAAGCAGGACGAGGAGGTTCTCGTCCGTGCCGTCATCACTTGGAGCATACGAGAACGGCACAGGAATGGAAGCCGACTTAGGAGGGGGCTTCACTCTTGGACTTGGCTCGTTTATCGCTTCGCGAAGGTGGAATTCGGTCGACATTTTGCTGCAGTATCGCTGTACAGTGGTTCTTTCGCTCTGAGAGCACATGAAATCAGATCCGTGTGGCAAAAAGAGATGCGGAAATGGAGCGCGGCCGAAAGACGCGTCAGGCTTCTTCCAACGAAGCAGCTTACCGTCTCGCTTGAACCCGGTATGAAATGCTCACGATAGATGTGCCCTCGGGAAGTGAATGTTGTCGCAATCTGAGAGATGTCGTGAGCCTTGCCCTCGTTCCTTCCGCGTCCTAAATTGAGGCGGAGAAAAAGAAGCTCGACTCGGAGTCGGAACGTAATACGGATTCCGAAACAGAAGCGCGTGTAGTTGGGTCCACGACGTGTCCACATCGACTGCTACTTTGTCGTCCACCTGAAACCGTTGATCCATCAGGCCGTTCTACGAGGCACAATAGCTCCGAATCAGCTCGGATCGTTAGAGACTCAAGCCTGCAAATGCGCGAGGCAACGCGTTTGGGATGTAACCCTGTCAGCGTTCGCGCGCCAATGGCCACATAATATGGGTAGCATCGACCCGCTGCATGTCCAATGACGAGGCAAGAGGGCATGACGGGAGCAGGAAGGTCTATAAAATATATAAAAGTTGGATAGCAGGTAGTACTCTCTGTCGTCAAATCAACGAAGTACGTACTGACTTCCATGGTTTTGCAGCGTTGGTATGGCCTTGTGCCAATGCTACTGTGCACCATGGTGTGCAGCATACAGAACTGCCGTAGGATCTTGATCCCCCGATGCTCAGGTCGAATATGCTTGAGATAACGTGGCTTGGACTTGTCGCGGTCAACGCGCCGGCGGCTATATATTGTAGGTAGCATTGACCCTCTGCATCGATAACGACGGGATGAAGGGGCACTATCAAAGCGCTGGGTCTAATGAGCATAAAAGGTGGATCCGTCTCTCACCAGTTGAACGCGCATTGACTTCAATGACTTTGCAGCGTAAGCATGAACTTCGGTCAATATGAATGCCTTGCCATGGCATGTAACATGTCGAAGTTACTGCGGATGGACCATGGCGTTTTTATTGGGTTTGATATATCTGAGGCAATGTGTCTTGGGCGTATCCCGGCCGCCGTCAGTGCGCCACATCATGTGGGTAGCATTGACATGGCGCATTGACAACGCACGACAATAGGGCACTCTCAAAGCGCTGTGGCCTGAAGGATATATAAAGGATTGATCTCAAGTAGTCTGTCCTGCCATTAGACGGGTCGAGCACGTACTGACTTTCTTTTTCAGCGTCGGCATGATCTTGAGCCATGACCGCCATGCCCTGGTGTGCAGCACGTCGAGGCTACCGCAGGACGTGCGGCAGTCTTCTGGCACCATGATTCCGTGCGTGCAGCCGGTAATTGAAACCGCTCACCATCGTGCGTACCGCGGTAGACAACCGGCCATAAGACTATGCGCCCGGTCGGCGCGATATAAATTTCCTACATCCGCCCGGGGTATCGGCCGCAGGACGTTCTTAAGATTCTACGCAGGGAATAAGGCTATGGTCTATCAGTATCTGTGACTGGAAAGGTATGCATCATTCTCACTCACGAGGAAAGAGTGGGCAGTGCAGCAGATCGTTCGGGAACAACAGCGCAAGTAGGCATGGCCTGGACCGGCCTGCCTGAAGGCAAGGTTTGTCAACACCAGTGCCAAAATTTGTAACCAGACATCGTCTCGTAATTCAACAAATGTGCTGACGTATGTTTTCCTATTGTCTCGAGCGGATTATCGGGATTGTGCGGGTTATTATTTGGCATCGCCCGAACTCCGCTAAGCGCAACACGCGCTGCCACTCAGTGGTTGAAATCGGTACGGTGTTTAACCGTGTTCTAAACACCGACATTTTGCCCACGACGTCACTGCACTCAACCCATACACCTTCATACCATATTCTCCACACTCGACCACTGCTCCCGCTTGGACATTCTCATGGCTATATTCTCAAAGATGGCCGCTCCGGCTTTGTCCAGCCCTCTTCACTCCGAACAACAGGCCGCTGAGCACGTCGGCCAGGCCCACATCTCCACCTCTGAAAATGTCGCCCCCCATGCCCAATCCATTGTTGCCGAATCCCAGTCGCGGAAACCTCAACGAGACCCCTCCCTTCTGCGGCAAGTCCTCATCCGGGCCACTTTCCTCGAACTCGATCGTGTCGACTCTAATGCCACCGCGGCCACGGAAACTAACCCGGAAACGGGCTCCCTGCCACCAGTCAATCCGAGTGGCCTTCCAGTGGAGCAAGGAAGCACACAAGGAAGCCGCAAGAGAAAGGCACCTGAGGTCGAGCGTGGCAGTCTCAAGAAGTTAAAGGAGGACGAGGACGAGTTGCCTGTGGGTATCTTCTCGCCGTCTCGGCATGGCGCGTCGCTAACACATTTCGGTGCAGACTTTGAGCTTACCTGTCGTCGAATCAATTCCTGGACCATCCGCGCCGGCACCCACAGATGCTTGGCTGCATTCTTCTACCGCTTTGCATAGCGACGTGCAGGACGCTGTGCCCTTCGGCGGCGTTTCTCTGGACGGAGCCCCCGGATTTCCCGCAGACGAACACGCTTTAACTGCGACGCAAGCAAGCCATGGCGCTGCGGGGGATATGGATGAGTACGGGTTTCAGATAGTCTCCGTGCCGCCGTGAGTAGCAGTGTTTCGAGAAAATCCACGCAACGTGACGCTAATTTTCGCGGACCTACCCAGGTCCCTTGACGAATATCTGTTCCCGTTGCCCGATTTGTCGGCAGACCCCTCCGTGCCTTCACAGCCTGTCTTCGACCCGACCCTTGGATGGGAACTTCCCCCCCATCTCTCTCTTATGGTCAACCCGCAGAATCTTGTCGCAAACATGCCCGCCGTATCCCCGCCCTCCTCTTCGCAGTCGCCATTGATGAGCAGCACCTTGACCCCTGCCATGATACTCCAGACCCAGGGGCAGGACATTGCGGCGGACCTCGCGGAAGACAACGGTGCCGAGGGTGGACTCAACGAGATATCCAACTACGGCGAGGTGGATTTGTCCGTTGAAGAGCCTTCCTTTGACTTGGAAGCTATTATTCGCGCCTACATCTCCGATGGCGATTTGGACCCGCTGTTCGAGGGGAGTTCCGATGCATACTACGACCCTCTAGGTCCGGCGGGAATCCCCAGTGATGTGGAGCCATGGGGCGAAGACGCAGAAGACTACACGTCTTTCCAAGCAGTGCCCGCCGCGTCGGAGGTATGTTAGTAGAGTGGATCGGTCGCGGACGCAACCCGGTGTCGAGGGCGAATATCGCGTCAAAGGGTGACGCTTTCAGTTTTGTGATCTGTGTTTCGTTTGAAGTCATCAACAGTATGTATCTTTAACTCCTGATATGTGACCCATGCTCCAGATATGTTTTATGTCTCATTTCCTCTGGATATCATCGTTATGTGTACCTTGAACTGTAACTACAACTATTAGCAGTTTTGTTTCGTTATCCACTTGTAATTTCATACGACTCCATACAACCAGCGAGAGTGATAATTGGCGCGCACGCAGAGACGGAACGAAGTCAGCGCGAGAGTGCGCGACAACACGCGTGATGAGAGAGTTAGACAAAACAAGACCTCATTATATTTGAGGGCTCTGTATACTCGTTCTTATAGTAGCTTCAGGTGGTAATGAAAACCTAACGTGATCGATGAGACAAAAGCGTTCAAGCATGGCTCCTTTCCCTCACTCATGGAGTTGTATGGCAAAGAAAATACGGGCCAAATGCGTGCATGAATCTTTGCCTAGTCGAGCTTGGGCGCAGCGCGACACGCTCGCAATACTGTATGGCCATGGGCCGTCGCACTGAAGATACCATATTGTCCATCGCCTGTCACGCATGATTCATATCCTAGACTGCGTCGAGGTCGGCATTCTCTCAATGTCTTTCTACGCAGTGAAACGTTGCGACATACAATACGTGAATGTGCACTATGGATGAAAAAGCTCTCGTACAAACTCGGTTCTGATCGAGATCCGTGCCATCGTCACTTAGGGTGTACGCATAGGCATGGAAGACGATTGAGGAGCAAGCTTCGCTTTTGAACCTGGATCAATCGCTGCCTTACTGGAATGGAGCTCAATAGGCATTTTGCTGTTGAATCACGGGTTGTTCAGCTCTGAGAGCACATGAGATTGGAGCGGTGTGGCAAAGAGACCCGTAGGTGGAGCACGCGCCTGGGAGGTACAGTATACGCGTCATTCCTTCATTCGACGTTCAATTACTTCGCTTGAACCTACGAGGTTATGAAAGTTCACGTTCTGTATTTGATCCGAGAGACGTAGTGAGCCCTGTAGTCGTTCCTTACTGTAGTACATTAGGGCGGAGACGTACAACTTCGATTCGGAGTCGGAACGTGATCGCCAGCAGAAGCGCCTGTAGTTGGGTCCGCGACGTGTCCACATCGACTGCGACTTTGTCGTGCGCCTGAGCCCACAAGTTCTTCAGGTCGATTTACGAGGCATAATTCCCCCAGATCAGCACAGATCGCTGTGTTTGGGTCTGCACATGCGTGAGGTAACGTGTCTTGGATGTACCCGTCGCGGTAGCGCCGGTGCGCCAGTGGCCACATCATGTAGGTAGCATCGACTCACTGCATTGGCAATAGCGAAGCAAAAGCACGCGGACGGAGCAAGACGTCCTAGTTGATATATGAAAGATGGATTACAGGTCTTGTCTTCTGTCGTAAAGCCAGTCAAGCACGTACTAACTTCGATCGTCTTGCAGCCTCGTCGGCATGGCCTTGGCGCAATGCCATTACTGTGCCCCAACGTGCAGTACTTCGAAGCCGCCGCGGGATGAACTAGAGGTTCCTGCTCAGGCCCTCGGTAACATGTCTTAGACATATCTCGGCTGGTGTCAGTGTGCTGCATAATGTATACGACACTGACATGCCGTATGGATGATGAAGACATATTTGGGTATTGTAAAAGCATGATGACCTGGAGAATATATAAAGGGTCGACGTTAGGTTGTCTCTTCAGTCATTGGGCGCGCCGAGCACGTACTAACTTTCGGTAATTTTGCAGCGTTGGGATGGTCTTTAACCATGGGTACTGCCATGGCATGGCACGTAGGACGCTGGAGTGGGGACAGGTGAGGCAATACCCCCCCAAAGCTACAGTACAATGCATGAAGTCGGAAGTCCTACCTGTTCACCAATCATGTGCACGGGAGTAGGCTGTTCGCCTTGGATCGTCGCGCCCAGCGGGCGCGATGCAAACGTTCTGGATCTGTCCAAAGGACAGGTCGCAGATTGTTCTTGGCATCGTGTTGAAGATTCAAGCCTATGGAGATCGGCATCTGTGACGAAAGGGCAATTATCATTCTCACTTACATCGAAAGTTAGGACGGCGGGTGCCGACGATGTTGGAGACCACAGCGCAAGTAGGCGTGGCCCGGACCTGTCCGTCCAGAAACAAGATTTTTCAAGAGCAATATTGATATTGCAGCCAGCCATTGTCCCACAGCTCGAGATATGTGCTGACGTATGTGCTCCCATTGTCCTCAAGCGCATTATCGGGTTCTCGCGGGTTATCCTTTCGCATCACTCAAACTCCGCTAAGCGCAACACGCGTTGCCATTTTATCACGTCGGGTTCAAAACCGGCACGGCATTTATCCCGCGTCCTAACCTCCGACATCTCGCAAACGACGTCACTGCACCCAACTCTATACTGTTTGTCTATTGACTCAACAACTGCTCCTGCCCAGACCTTGTTATGGCTCCCATATTCTCAAAGATGGCCGTTACTCCCAGCCCTCTTGGCCAGAAACCCATAACGGCTGAGGACATCGACCAGTCTCATATTTTAATTCGCTGCAACCTTCAATCTTGTGTTAGCTGCGATGCCACTCAATCCGCCTCCCTTACCCAACGCCTTGCCCCCTTCCCGCCCCCGCATGGTCTACAGGCTTCTTTCCGTCGACAGGTCGTCGACCCATACCTCGTCAAGGACCGGGACCGCGCTCGCGCCCATGCCAATACCGTCGCGCCCGAGGACATCGATCAGATCATGGGTTCTCTTCCACTCAATGCGGGCGATCCTTTACTGCAGCAAGCCAGTATGCAAGGAGGCCGGAAAAGAAAGGCGCAGGAGGTCGAGCGGGGCCAACTCGTCCCACGTCTTAGTAAGAAAACAAAATCAGAGCCTGTCAGTAGCCTCTCCGCCATCTCTACGTGCTATGTCGTAGCTAAGACAGTTCCACACAGGCCTGCATCACGGTTACCATTGAACCGATCCCTCTATTATCTACGGCCGCACCCGCAGATGCGCCTCTGCATTTTTCGGTCGCAATGCACAGCAACATGCCGGACACCCTGCCCTCCGGCGGCGTTATTTCGGGCGACCTTCCTGGAATTACTGCACACGAACAGGGAGCAGTGGAGGTGACGGAAGCAAGGCACGGTTCTATCAGGAATCTACGCGATGCTGAGTTGCAAATCCTCGCCATACAAAAGTGAGCAGGATTGTTTCCAAGCGATCCGTACAACTAGACACTAATCTTTGCGGGCCTATTCAGATCACTTGATCAATGTCTAGAGCTGGCGCTGGTCTCATCTCAAGATGGTAGACCCTCGGAGAGCGCGCTCGAGACATGCTCCGACCCATCCTACGACGTGCCCAGTGATGTGGAGTCATGGGATGAGTCCGACGAGGAGATATAGGAAGAGTCTGATGAGGAGAACTACGCATCCGTGGAAGCAATCCCGGCGTGTTCCTCGTTTCAAATTTGCTAGGCGGAGGGGATGAGCCACGGACGCAATCCGGTGGTCGAGGGTGGGAGATCGTTGGACTGCTGTCGTCGCAGGCAGGTGCTTTCAGTGTTGCGACTTCTTTTTCATTTGAACCCGTTTACGGTATGTATCCATTATTCCCCGACTCTGTATGAATCATGCTCCGAATATGTGTTATGTCTTCCTATGGATACCATCATAATGTTTACCCTGTACTAGCAGTATTGTCTCGTTATCTGCTTTTGTATTTTCATACGAATGTCCATGACGGCATAAATCTTCACGCCTTGCGCACTGAGTCTACCACACCGTCAATAATTTGCCTTGGACGCGCGATTCATCCTCCAGACTATGCCGATGTTTTGCCGTTCGTCCGGTGTGTGTTTACTGGATGATTCATCGATCTATCTTTGTTAGTCCTCCGGCAGGGCGGCCAATCGGCCACCTTTCAAGTTGGGCTTCAAGCTTCAACGCTTTACACTCTGGACCACTAGCATCGCTTACTCCATAGCCTCCCAGAATATGTACGCTGCTACTCGAGATAACGAAACCGGGCTTTTCAGAGAAAAGATACTAATTTATCGGGCGCCTGACTCGAGCTCACAGGCTGCCGTAATTTTCGTTCGAAACGCGCTTATAACCAGGCATCGTCAGCGCTTGCTGTATCTTGACTCTTACCAACTGGTAGATCGACGTAGGGCTCGCGATGCATACTGATTCTGCTAGGTCACCTGTATTGTCACTTCCCACTGAGCTTGCGGTGTCGATTTTCAGAAAGCTTGATTCGCGTTGCCTGTTGCGATGCCAGCAGGTACGTGATTTCGAGTCCTTTTCGACCACTGTTCCGATCGACTGATTGCTCTCGTGCTTGCAGGTCTGTCGCGACTGGAGCTCCATCATTGGGAGCACGATCGAGCTGCAGTATCGGATTGAGCTCGAATCGCACGACGTACGGGACAGCTGCCCGAGGGACATGACCACCGATGAACGCTTGCGGCTGCTGAAGACTGGCCAGATGGTTTGGCGCGCGCTCGACGTAGAGAAGCTCGTGCCAACAACAAGGCTGACCCCGATCGATCTCTACAATGCCGTGTTTACTGGGGATATGGTCACCCACGTGGATTTCATGGAAAGGAAGTACCTCCTGAAGAAGTTGTATGTCGACGGAATGCATACAGAAGAACTAGCATGGGCTGCGACGGTGCCCCAGGATACTTCCATCTCATTCTCGCTGATGGCTATGGATGTCGATCAAAGGCTACTTGCAGCCGCATTTGTGACCAACACAGAGTAAGCTCTTTCTTTCCCTATGCATACAACGGCGCTGACACCTGTCAAACTAACAGTGGCCAGGTAGGGGGAGTTCGTATCCTTCTGCGAGAAATAGAGACGTGCAATGTCCATCCTGAAACTAGCACTCCGGGCCAAGTAGAGCTAGTTGTCGACGGACGGTTTTATCTTCAAACCGGACATCTTCAGATAAGACGTGACTTCATTGCTCTCAATGCCACGAAAGTCAATCCGGTAACCTGCTCGAATGTGATGGTATGGAACTGGAAAACCGGGAAAATCCAATTGGTGATCCATGATTGACTTTTCGATAAATGAAGACTCATGTTTGATATTCTATAGGATATTAACAGTCCTCCTGCTACCTTTAGACTCGTCGGACAAAAATACGGAATCCTCAGCACGTCCATCTCGGTCGAAGAAGAACAAGCGCAAGGACTGTGTGTGCTAGACATCACACGGCAACCGTCTTCCCTGCTAGGCCTAGACAATGCACTTTGGGAGTGCGCCCTACTATACCCGCAAGCTATGCTTGAACAAACAAATCCGGTTGGCCCGTCCGTCGTCGGAATCTACACATCTGATTCGCTTCGCCAAAAATCGTCCCTCTTCCCACCCCGTCAAGGCGCAGATTCCCTTATCCTCATCTCTACAAACGACTGGCCCGGACCTCGCCGACGGATGCTGGTGCTAACTTCGAAGCTCATAGCAAAAGTGCAAGAGCGAAGAGTTAAGGCTGGTAGCTCGAGGCGCGTCATTCCCTGGGATGATTGGAAAGACTGCGTAGTTTGGATGTCGTCCGCGCACCAATCGAGGTCCTTTTTCACACTTCTGCAGCCCATAGCAGGTTTGCGCTATGTGGAATCATGCACCCCAGATCCTCCACCTCCGGATCGCGCATGGACAGTCCGCATCCTAGACTTCAACACTCGACGCGTTGCAAGGGCACTCTCAGGCGGCTTGTGTCCAGGCGAGTCCATCCAGTATTCGTCCTCGATGCAGGGAAATTCCGACGAAGAGCTGGTTACACATTATCCATATCTTATGAAGGAGACTCAGATACCGAGGGACTCGACGCGCGGTCCTGAAGCGGCTGCGTTTTTCACCGAAGACGGTCTGTTCCTGATTGATACTGAGGACGACGATGTGAGTTTGTCTGCTCAACTAATGATGATCTCTACGAACTTTGGCAAACAGAATCCCGAGTCACAGGCATATACCATTAGCTCAGTGCGCCTCCGCGACGAGAAGGCGCATTCCTAGATAACGCGACCGAATATTATAGCAGAAACATTTACATGGGCAGATCTATACAACCTCGCTTTCCTCATACCCTATGCATACAACCTTAGAATACTCTGCACAGTGAGGGCCCATGTCAATCAAATCACCCCTCGAAATCCGACCTCATCCCCTCCGCCAAACTCCGCGGATCCACAACCCAAAGCGCCGCCTTCTCAACCCCACGCTCCCCCTCGCCGCCCTCCCTCGCATGCCCCACGTCCTCGCCAGCCTTCCGCACTTCCCGTATGATCGCCTTCACGCTCGTGCGGTTCGCCGTCAGCGTCGTCCAGCCGCGCGCCGCGCCCCAGAGCAGGCTCCGCACGGTGTGCGCGGTCAGCTTCGGGTTCGCTTTCATCACGGACGCGCGCTGGATCTGGGAGGCGCTCAGGTCGTCGGGGATGGCGCGCGGGTGCGGGGCGGTTTCTTGGTCTAGCAGGGCGCGGGAGGTCCGTTCGAGCGCGCCGAAAAATGGCGATAGGTTGGGACGCGGGGAGATCTGGTCGGTGGCGCTGCTTGCTGTGGGTATTGGTGCGGGTGGTGTAGGAGGCTCTGTAGACGGGAAGATGCGGAGGGGGAGCAGTGGTAGGAAGCGAAGCGGGTATCGGGAGTCTTTCCAGTAGGCTTCCTCTGCGTCAGACAAGCTGTCTATTGGCGAAAATAGAGCATGCGCGCGTCGCTTCTCGTTCGGTCCGCCGATCTTAGAGATGATGCGTAGGCAACGGTCTCTCGCTTCTGCAGTAGTCCAAAACTCTATTGAAGATGGCCCCAGCTCGTGGTCGGCCAGCGTGGAGAGTCGTTCGGACATTTCTTGTAGTAAGCCTTTCGACATTTCCTGCTGTAGTTGCTCCACTAGCGCCCTGGAATGCTTGCCGAGGTCCTCTGCATTTTCCGCCGCGATTGAGTCTTGATCGCCGTCGGTGACCGCCTCGGCGTCAGGCCGGTCGCCATAAAGTCGCGCTCTTAACCGTGACTTCTTCCACTCCAGGTAAGATGCGGAGGGGACAAATCGTTCCTGGGCTTCGGCGGCGGATAGGGGGAGACTGCTATGTGTGAGATCAGAGATGAGAGCGACTAAGATCGATAGGTCCAAGTTGACGCGACATGTTGGCTCGAGATGCATGCCTCCAGAATGTGAGGGGCGCGAAGAGGGAAGCACATCGTCTGTAGCGCGCTCGCCGAGCTGAACGTCAATCCCCATATTGCGCAACATATCGATGGTCAACGCTATTCGAGGATCGTTCCCTTCGACCTCTGGGTCGGCATGAGGGTCTAGTCGTGTGAGACGGAAAACGACTTTTGGAGAAACGGTGGTACCAACGATCGGATTGTCCTTTGCTGCGGAAATTAGGGCGCGCCCCATGCGTAGTATCGAATTGTCGAATTCGGCCTGTGCGAGGCTGGGCCGGCCACCATGGTCCAGATCGTCGTCAGAGTCCGTGTCGTACGAATCGATCTCACGGAACTCGGCTAGTAGCCGCGAATTCTTCGTCCTAAAAACCAAAATTGTCAGGATGGCACCATGGCTTCTGTGTGTTCGGTCATACGAACGTATTAACTCTTATCCACGTCTTGCCGTTGTCGGCAACAACGTCCACTTTGACTCCAGGGGCTGGTCGTGCACCATTTCTTTTGACATTTGCTTTGCTTGTCTCGTCCTTCGTGAAGAATGTCCTCCCAATTGCTATGATCGGCTGAGGAGCTCGGAGGATTTCCTCCCAAACCGCAAGCAGGTAAGTAGCGTTTGTCGAAGGAGGTGGCAAAGATGTAGCGTTGGGTTTCTCCAAAAACTACTAAGATGACAAATGTTTTGTTAAACTTATATTTATTAGAAGCGCACGAAGTACCTTCTGCGTTACATCGATGTCCTTGCGCACAGCGTCGAGGAGAGGACGCAACCCCGGAAGCAGTTCTCCCGGGTCTGCAACCCCCTCGTCGCTGGCTCCCTGAATGTCGGCCGAGGAATCAAGAACCGGCGGCTTTGGTACGTAGGGCACATATGATGATATTGAGCTAGCAACCTCTTGCATCTGGAGGAGCTGCCGCCGTAGCTCTGGATGAATTGATTGAGCCGCTATGTGATCCATCTTGGCACACGACAGAAAAGGAGCTGTTTACAAACTGCAAAACATGTCAATTAGCGGTGCACCATCAACAATAATAGAGAACACACTTCAATTACATGCGAGTGTAGACTTGGAAGCAAGTTTTTCGAGTCGGTGGTGGAGGACGCTGCAGATAACCGAACCAATCCCGACGAACCGATTACGCAAGCGAACCGCCGCCACCGTGCCTCCGAGGTTGTCCGTCGCGCTTTCTGCCAACTACACTCACCAACTACACCGCACACCCATCGTCGTCGCTGTTTTCTTCGACAAAATGAGGGCCACCACTCCGCGTATGAGCGAAATGCCTGGACGTGCGTTCACCTTTTGCATGGGCTGAAGTTTGCGCACTGATTTCGCGTGTCATATCATGTAGCGAAGGTCTACGTGAGTCCGACTCTTCACAACCCTCCACTCTTTTTCGCCAGAATGGCGTAGCATTCTATTTGAATGTAGAGAATGAAGCATTACTTACAACTATGTGCATTCATAGAACCTTTGGTGGGGTGACAAGACGGGCATGGCCCAGCGCGGCATCGTTCAGTACAGTGCGTCCATCCCATTTTAGTATTCATCGTGGACCTGACATATATATGTCGCGAAATGCAGCCCTCTCGCCGCTCCGCCAGCGCCCCGTCCACCACATGTTCCGCCACTGGATGTTTAACGGCTACCGCCGCCTGTCGAAGCAGGTTCCCTACTGGATCGTTCCTTTCGCCATTGGTACGTCGCACCTCTGCTCCACACCATTCTCTTTTGACAGGGCGATCACGCCAGGCTATGGTACATACACGTGGGCCAACAACCATTATGCGTGGCAGAACAGCAAGGAGGGTCATCTTGCCCTCGGCGGTCACTAAACGTCTGGATAGCTTTCGTAACCGGTTGTTCTTAGCTCATCCTACAATAGAATTCGGTTTTTTCTTCTACCAGACACGAGCTCAATGCATGGGCTTTGGAGACCGCGATGCCCGTTGACACGTTGGAGCGGCTAAAGTGACAGCTTCCCTCCAGTGATTTGAACTTTTACGATTGGCATGCTAGAGGGCCTCTTTGATCTAACCATTGGCTCCCTAATTATTGACTCGTCCATTTCCGCATCAGGAGAGGACATGATTTGAACCATGGTGATTGACAGCCGTAGCACGTTTCGTCTGCATCGGAGACCATTTACATCCAATCTAGCACTTGTTCTCACTTTTATGGCGACGACTGACACTGTATTTAACAGGCATGCAGGGAAAGACACGGTCGCCATCGGTTGACTTTTCCCCCCGACGCATCCTGGCCCCGAAGTCAAGCAACCACCGATGGAGGCGACGACGGGAGGCGCATCCATTCTTTCGCTGCCCACAGAGCTTATGATAGCCATTTTTCGTAAAGCTAAGCTGAAAACACTGCTCCGGTGTGCACAAGTGCGTATGGTCGCATATCGTTCATCGCGGTCTATCTTGATCACCTGTTTTCGTCTCGAAGGTCTGTCATCGCTGGCACACGGTGGTTTGCGACACCCCCGAGCTGCAGTTTCAGATAGAGCTCGAGGCGAACGGAGTCCAAGATAACTGTCCCATCGGGATGAACATCATTCAGCGACTGCAGCTGCTGAGGCGCAAGCGAACCGCCAGTCGGACGGGCATTGGGGGAGAAATGTCGTCCGTCATGACACTGCCGGGCTCTGCCCCCACCGCATGGGCGTTCAACGGCAATAGCATAGCATACATCGACAAGACAGCACGAATGGTGCACTACAGGCAGCTTGCGGCAGACTTTCTCTCCGCTGAAGATATCAAGTGGCCGCTACCAGACATGGAGAATAGTCTGACCCTGGCCATGGATCCTGATCAGGATTTGCTCGCTATCGCGTCGCTTGGTACCGTCATGTTGAGTATGCGCTCATTTTGAAAATTTGAAAGTCACTGACCATGGAACTCCTGCAGTGACTTTCACGTCTCCATTCTGTTGCGTTCCCTGACGGGCGCAGTTCATCCTCTCTCTTTAACTTCCGGTGAATTGCGAAGAGAGGTTCCCTTCATCAACCAATCAGCGGTAATAAGCCAGCAAGGGCTCTGTATCTCTGGAGACTTCATAAGCGTCAGCCTGGTGAGCCATGCACATGGTATATCTGATACGGTCACGTGGAACTGGAAAACCGGTGTCCTTCAAAGGGTACGTCCCTCTCCTCCGTGAGGAGACATGGTCTTAATCAAACGTTACTCTATAGCGAGTCGGTGGCCCACAGACTAACATGATACTCGTGACCGATGGTCTGAGCATGATATGGAATCCGAAGATGTTCATAAGCGAAGACCGCCACGCGGGCGGGCTCGCAGTTCACACCGTGCAGAAGGACTCACACCTCCCATGGTCTCTTTCAGGACAAGGCTGGGACTACGCCCTGCTGATGCCTTCGTTCTTGTTCGACTTCCCTGACGTGGGGCGCCACGAGGTGCAGCTCTCCACCTCCTGCCAGACCCATCGCCAGTCTTCCGTCTTTCCGCCGGCGCCGGACGCAGACTGCCTCATCACCCTCGACATATTCGAATTCAACGGACTCGTCGGCACGCGGACCCGGAGACTCCTGATCTCGCGCGCGAAGCTCGTGGAGAAGCTGCAGGCGCGGCAGGACGACAGCCCAAGGCGCGTCCTTCTTTGGGAGGAGTGGAAAGCGTGCGTCGTCTGGGCGTCCGAAAATACGCGGAAGGATGCGCTCGAGCCGCAGAGCACGACTGGCATGCGTTACGTGGAGCAGGTGCCCCCGTCTGCGGACGATTCCAGCTCGTTGTTCGACATCCTGGATTTCGATCCCCGGCGCGTTGCGAGGGCCATGTCGACGGGCTTGTATCCCGGAGAATCGCTGGTTCATACCTCATGCTTTATCAGCGACGAGCTGGTCGTGCGGCACCCGTACCTCGTCAGGCAGGTGAAGGTCGACCACGACCCGAGATCGTGGTTGTCGGCCCACTTGATCACGGATGAGGGACTACTCGTTGTCTCGCCGGTAAGCCGACTGTCCTGGCTGTCCGCTTGTGCACTTTGCTCATCAGTTTCCTTTGGTTTGGACATAGAATAAGTCTCCCGTTGGAATTCAAGATGGAGCCTTGACCGTCAGCGTGGTCTCTTTCGCTGAGAATATCGAGACTCCATCGTCTTCGTGAAACCGATTTCTGAGGTCTATCATGCAGGACTTTGTATCAATGCGTTTTACTTACCCTTCGTTTAAAGTTACATTATCATTATCCTCGTTGTTTATAGGAATGACCATGAATGCCTGGATATATATCTCTGGACTGCCCATTTACGGAGGAGGTCTGCGATCCGTCGATATCGGTGCGAGTCGCAAAACCTCACAATATACGCCTTTCCAAAGTATCGTTCCCAAGCTCTCAGCGTCAGACGCCGTCCCTTAGGACGGTCTTACATTAATCGTACACCGAAGTGATACATTAGCAGAAGACGCAGGCGAATGGGGAAAGTGCGAACTTGAGAACGTGTCAAGGGTCCACAGGTAGGATCAAGATGCGGGTGCTGGTCATTTCTGGCAGGTTACTGTGGGATCGAGGAGCGAAGCGTTCCGCAAGCCGGTCAGTCATCGAGTATATTGGAGTGTCACCTGCTCGTTTATACATTACGACAAACTTGCATTCATCCTCCAGGCCCGCGTTTCTGAATTGCTTCGTAACGACTCAGGGTTGAAGCTTGAGCGTTGAGCGTTGATCGGCCGCTGCCGACATGAACGCCTCGAGACCTATCGACGTTCGAAATATCAGATTCATCTGATATACTATAGCGCTGTGGGTCGCATTGAGAGAACCGGGGAACGGGAAGAGACCCATCAACCTTCGTAGCTAGAGGTCGCAAACGGAGCGGTGAAAGCGGTGGCGATGAAGGAAGAACACCACGGAGCCAACAACCACTACGCGTAGTAGAACAGCAAGGAGGGATAATTTGCCCTCGGCGGTCACTCATTGTTTCTTCCCCATGCAGGACCACTCGAAAGTAGCTCATAATGATAGATTATCGGTCGTTCAAAAAGCTAACTATAATATTGCCTTCGATAAAGCGCACATCGCCGCATTCATTGGAAGTTCTGCATGGTACAGAGCTCAAAAATCAACTTTATTGGGATGATGAGATACCGATATTCTCAGCGAAAGGGACCATGCTGACGGTCGTGACTCCGTTTTCAATTCCAGTGAAAGGGATGTTCTATGTCCAATCCAAATAAGAATAATGAGCCGAGTCCACAAGCGGATAGGCAAGATGGTCTACTTGCCGGTGAGACGACGAAGAACCCCTCATCTGTGATCAGGTGAGCCGACAACCATGATCTTATGTCGTGCGTAACCTTCACTTGTCTAATGAGAAACGGGTGCTGCACAACCAGCTCATCGTTCACAAAACATGAGCCATGCACCAGGGATTCGCCAGGATACACGCCCATCGACACGGCCCTCGCGATCCGACGAGGCTCGAAATCCATGATGTCAAAGGATGAGCTGAGATTATCGGCAGAGGGGGGCGCCTGCTCCACGTAGCGCATGCCGGCCGTCATCTGCGGCTCGAGTGCGTCCCGCCTCGTCTGCTCGGACGCCCAGACGATGCAGTCCCTCCACTCGTCCCACGGGAAAACGTGTCCCGTGCCGCCGTGTGGTTTGGCTTGTAGCTTCGCCACGAGCTTCGCGTGAGAGATTAGCAGCCTGCGAGTCCGCATGCCGACGAGCTCGTTGAACTCGAACATGTCGAGCGTGATGAGGTAGTCTGCGTCGGGCGCGGGCGGGAAGGCAGACGAGTGGCGGTGTGTCTGGCGCGGGCTGTAGAGCCGCACCTCGTGGCGTCCCACGTTCGGGGACTCGAAGAGGAAGGGGGTCATCAGCAGAGCGTAGTCGTAGTCATGTCCTGACAGAGACCAGAGGCCGGATGCGTTCTCCTGCACGGTGTGCACTGAGAGCCCGCCGGCGAGGCCGTCGTCGGTCAGAATCTTGGGGTTCCACAGCATGCCCAGGCCGTCGGTGACGAGTATCATGTTGGTTCGTGGACCGCTGATTCGCTAGTCAAATGCGACATCAGTGAAGTCTCCAGGTCACAGATAAGATGACTTACCTTTTGAAGGACGCCAGTTTTCCAGTTCCACACTGACGTATCGGACAGACCATCTGCAAGGTCTATCACGCTGACGCTGATCAAGTCTCCAAAGATACAGAAGCCCTGCTGGGTGATGGTCGCCGAGCGGTGAGTGACGGAGACCCCTCTTCGCAGCTCTCCAGAGGTCAGTGAAAGAGGGTGGGCCGCGCCCGTTTTCAGAGAGCGCAACAGAATGGAAACATGGAAGTCCCTGCAAGAATTATACAATTAGTCCTACGTTTCGCAGCCATATCCACCAGTGGACTCAACATGACAGCATCTAACGATGCGATAGCGAGCAAGTCCTGGTCAGGATCCAGGGACAAGGCCAGACTAGTCCCCACGTCCGGCAGCGGCCACGCGATATCGTCAGCGGACAGCGAGCCCGCCCCGAGCTGCCTGTAGTGCACCGTACTTGCTGCCCTGTCCACGTAGACCAGGCCATTGCCGTTGAACACCCATGTGGTAGGGGCTGAGCGCGGCAGCTTCGTGATGGGCAGCATTTCGTCCCTTGTGCCCGCCCTCCACGCGGCTTGCTTGCGCTTCAGAAGCTGCAACCGTTCGATAAGGTTCATCCCGAAGGAACAGTTATCCTGGACCCCGTGTGCTTCGAATTCTATCTGGTACTGCAGCTCGGGGGCGTCGTGAACGAACGTGTGCCAGCGGCGACAAACCTTCGGGATGAAAAACGTGATCGGGGCAAATCGCCGCCAATAATGTGAAATCACACGCACTTGGGCACATCGAAGCAGCGTTTTCAGCTTGGCTTTGCGGAAGATGGATATTATGAGTTCCGTAGGCAGCGATAAAATGGGTGAGCCTCCAGGTGGAGCCTCCATGGATGATTGTTCGACTTCGAGCTCAGGACACGTAGGGGGAGAAAGTAAACCGATGGTGAATGTATCTTGCCCTGCATAACCGTCAAGTATGCTGTTACCCGTCACCATAAAGGTGGGAACAAGTGCCAAATTGAATGCAGACGAGACGGTCCCATTGACGTCTTACACATGACAGTCTGCCATGAAGTCTACATGGAAGCTTGCTCTGAAGCGCTCGTCAGCAACCATTCAGCCTTCGAGTGACCGGGCAACATTCAAAAGAATCTTTGAAGGAGTAGGACAGTCAGATAAAATACGTCTTATGTCGAGTCGAGGCTTACAGAGGTCGTCGAGCCATTGAAACGTGGGATACTGCACCATTTAGCTCTTGTCCATTCCGGATGCGGCAATGGACGGGCCAATAAATAAGTCAGTCGAAGTGACTCTTGGCACGTCGAACGTAAGAGTCTAACGCGCTTAGCGCAAGACATAAGCGAATAAGGACATTGCGCACTTCATGACATTGCAACCAGGGATGCAATGGCGTAATGTACCCAAACACCACCACGATGACTTCCGTAGGTGTCCATGGGCGGGCGACAGCTGAGGAGGAAATGCCAACGGACCTAATCTTACATAGCGCATCAGCACTGGAGTTCTTTTGTTGTCGAAAGAGGTTTCCGCCATATACATGCTTGAGTTACCATAGTCAGACAAATTTTGTCCCCCCCTCCTCCAGTCGAGACAGCGCCACAGTTTTTCGGATTCGTTCAGTTTATTGAGTCGCTTTCTCGTGCTCCAGCCCCTAAAAAAGTATCTACCAGACCGTGTAAAGAGAAATTTACCTAATTTCGCAGCTCGCCCATGTCGCGGATTAGGAACCCCTACTCACGAGAGACCTATCAAGCAAAGATCACGAGTCGGTCGATTTAATCCTGACACAGAATCATACTCTGTGGCAAGAGAGAAGGTTGTTGGAGCTCGATCCCTTCGAAATATCGTGTTGGATCTCCATAGGAAAGAATAGGACGTGGGTGTTGGTCATTTTGGCAAGTCACTGCGAAATCAAAGAGCGAAGCGTTCCACGAGCAAGCCAGTGATCGAATTGTTTCATAAATTGAGTTTAAAGCTTGAGCTTGAGCGTTGATCGGCTGCTGCCGACATGAATGCCTCGAGGCCGCTTCATGACCGCAATGTCAGGCATATCGACGTCCGAGTTATCAGATTCATCTGACACATCATAGCGCTGGTTGGTCTCGTTCAGGAAACGGGAAGGGACTCACCAGCTTCAGAAGCTAAGTAGCTGAGGTTGCACAAAAACAGTGGTGACAGGAAGCGGTGGCGATGACTGGGACGAGCTGGGTGAGTGCCACGGAGCCAAAGGCGGGGTTTCAATGTTTCTTGAGATCTTCTACCTTTTCTTGTCGCACTTTCATCCTTTGTTTAAGACCATCTCCCTTCATCACCCAGCAGTTGCGCAAGCTCTGATGGTCGACAATCGATCATGTAAAATGGCTACGTTACGCCAATAGGCCATCATCCTTCTTTTCGCCGGAACAAACGTACGTAGGCGCATCACCATATGTAAGTAGCGCCTGTCAAAGGCGTGTACAAGCTTCACCTATCAGCTACATAAGGGAAAGGCGTGCGTGAGAGCTCCTGCATTCCATCTACATGGCCAGTGCATCTCTCGTCGTCGACCTTGGTTTGCGCATGGCATGAGCGTCTCCCTCAGTTTCGGGTCGTTTGGGGACATTATCTCACTTATTCAGATCGGCCACGATATTATCAAGGTGCTCTGCAACGTCAAGGATGCGTCCGCTGGCTACCAGGAGTTTTATGACGAGCTCCAGTCCACCGTCAACGCAGTGCTCGGCGTCGAGCACCTGCTGTCCACAGAAGCGGACACTATCGCACCGTCCGTCAAGAATGGATTGGACTTTGCGGTGAAGTCCTCCCTCAAGCTCATGGAGAGGATGAAAATCAAGATTTCTACATTTTTTCCAAAGTCGAAAGGGGATACACGAAGCTCGGCCATGCTCTTCTATACATGGAAGCGGATGGACTGGGAGCTGTTTCATAAGGGGGAATGGCTCGATCTGCGCCAGAGGCTGAAGGATCAGATCTCAGTCATGAACGTCCTCCTTTCATTATCATCTCACAGGCAAGTGCTATACTATTTCGCGACGTCGTTTTTTAAATGATCACCCTCAGTTATAAAGTCATACCGATAGTGAAAGAAAAGCCGCCGCCTCTCCATACACCTCCGCTTGTCGTTATCTCTTCTTCCGTGAAGCCTTCGGACCCATCATTGATGGTGTCGGATAAGGAGATCGGTACGGGCTTCGATCGCACCAGAGTCCCCACGTTGACGAGGCTGTACTCAAGGACGCGGATCCAACGGCACGATCGTGTACGAGGGCTCCCTCCAAGGGCGCCCGGTCGCCGTGAAGCGCGTCGTGAAGCGCTTCACGACCCTCGCGCACAAAGAAGTGCAGCTCCTCCGCGAGGCCGACCACCACCCGAACGTCATCCGCTACTACTACCTCGAAGTCACCTCCGACTTCCTCTACATCGTCCTCGACCTCTGCCCCGCGACGCTCGCGGACCTCATCGACCGCCCCGCGGCACACGCCGCCCTCGTCGCGGCATTCGACGCGCGCCGCGCGCTGCGCGAGATCCTCGCGGGCCTGCGGCACCTGCACGCGCTGCACATCATCCACCGCGACGTCAAGCCGCAGAACATCCTCGTCGCGGGCGCGAAGCCCGGCGCGGACGACGGCGCGGGGCGCATGCTGCTCTCCGACTTTGGGATCTGCAAGCAGCTCGCGGCGGAGCAGACGAGCTTTGTGCCCGCGACGAGCGGCGCGATCGGCGACATTGGGTGGCGCGCGCCGGAGGTGCTCAAGGGGCAGACGAGGCTCGACGAGCTCGCGCGCGAGACCGATGGCGGCGGCGGCGGCGCACTTGCGGGTCCTGGTAGTGCTGGGATGGGTGACGCGTTGTCCGCCCCGGCGTCCACGGTGGCACCGCTGCGACTGCGCAGGTCGGTGGATATCTTCGCGTTCGGGTGCCTGATGTTCTATGTCCTGACCAAGGGCGGCCATCCGTTCGGGCCGCTATACGAACGCGACGGCAACGTGCTGCGCGGAAACCACACACTCGACGGCCTGGACACGCTGCCCGAAGACGCCTGGGAGGCCCGAAATATTGTCGGTGCCATGATCGAGTTCGACGCTTCGAAGCGGTGCGTTTCTGCGCTGTCGCCTGCTACTACAGATAGCTCAGTGTAGAGGCACAGACCCATCATAGACAAAATACTCCTGCACCCATATTTCTGGCCGCCCAGCAAGCGGATGGCATTCCTGCAGGACGCCTCCACGCCCTTCGAGGACGCAAGCCTCGTCGAGCTCGCGCGCCTCGAGGAAAACGCGGATGCAGCCGTGGGCGCCGACTGGCTCTCCCGGCTGCAGCCCGCCTTCGTCGAGGTCATGCACAAGCGCGGCGAAACTTACAGCCCGCGCTCCGTGCGTGACCTGCTGCGGGTCCTGCGCAAGGAGGTACGCATAATATATCCTATTTCGCGCCCGGGCTCATCGTAGTGGCGTCCTCCGTCCGCACAGATCGAGCGATACCCGTACCTGCTCGAGAACGCGCGGCACCAGCCCGTGGCGCTCCCGCCCGCGCACCCGTTCGACTTTCCGCGCCTGTTTCCACGGCTTGTAATGCATGTCTACGACGCCGTCGCCGGCTCGGCGCTGCGCGAGGACCCGCTGCTGGCTCCGTATTTCGGTCCATAGCAGGAGTGGCGGCTTGGCACGTCGGCCATGCTTTTCCCATACTTCTGGAGGGGAGCAAGCCAGATAAGGAATCGTCATTTCCGTTCCTGACGGAAGACAAGAGGACAGAATAATCGTGGAGGAATGGCCGGGTGCAGGACACTCGAGGTCCTTCATGTTTTCTTGCAGCCCAATTTCGGGCGTCTCAAAATCCTACGAGCACTGATGCTCGTTGTAGCGCTAGACTGTAGCCAATCCGCGTTCGAGACTTTCAGTGATTTTGTACGCTAACGATATACAATAGCTCGCTGCCAGCTACACAGATAAGTGGTACAAACTAGTACAACAAAGTGGTGCGTTTGCTGCTCGACTGCACTACAAAATATGGTTACTGCTTCACTTGCTTCTGATTCCTTCTATATCGTTACTGTCCCGGTCCGTCCTAGACATAATTTACAGACGGTCTAGCGAAGCGAACGACATCAGCACAATATCAGGCGTATGAGATGATAAGGTACGGACCAACGTTGCCAAGATCGGCGCATGCGACCTTGACGCGCTCGGAGAGCGTCTTCTCGCCCTCGCGGACCCAAACACGCGGGTCATAGAACTGCGAACACGGAGATCACACGTCAGTCGGGCCCCGGCGTGGCGTCACTACGAACTCCGCACCTTCTTGTTGGGCTTGTCCGCGCCCTCGGGGTTGCCGACCTGCGAGAGCAGGTAGTCCTTCTTCTTCAGGACGAAGTCCTATATGCGCGTGAGCAAGCGCGCGGAGGGGCGCGAGATAAGGGATGAGGGGCGTACTCGGATGCCGGCGAGGTAGGCGAACTGCGTGTCTGGAAGGAATGGGGCATTAGGTCATGATGCGGAGTAGATAGGCAGGCTGCGAGCATACCGGTGTCGACGTTCATTTTGACAACTCCGTTCTCGACGGCGGTCTTGATCTCCTCCTTGCTCGAGCCGGAGCCGCCGTGGAACACAAGGAACCTGCGCGTGTGTCAGCACACGGAAAAAATGCAAAGTGGGGCGCGCATACAGAGGCTGCTCGACCTTGCCGCCGATCTTTTCGCGCGTGTAGACCTGGTGCTTCGCGAGCAGCTCGGGATGCAGGCGCACGTTGCCGGGCTTGTACACGCCGTGCACGTTCCCGAACGCGGCGGCGATGCTGAAGTTGGGGCTGATCTTCGAGAGCGCGGCGTGCACGTCGTAGACGTCCTCCGGCTGCGTGTACAGGCTGTTGTTGTCGACGCCCGTGTTATCGACGCCGTCCTCCTCGCCGCCTGTGATGCCGATCTCCATCTCGAGCCAGAGCCCGATGGGCGCCATGCGCGCGAAGTACTTCTCGCAGATCGCGATGTTCTCCTCTTTGGACTCCTCGGACAGGTCGAGCATGTGCGAGGAGAAGAGGGCCTCGCCGTGCTGCTTGAAGTGCGCCTCGTCGGCCTCGAGCATGCCGTCGAACCACGGGAGCAGCTTCTTGGCGCAGTGATCCGAGTGGAGCACCACGGGGCTGGGAGCGGGTCAGTCTTCGGTGTGGGGGGTACACGGAGAGGACATACACGCCGTAAGCCTTGGCAACGGTTCTGACATGGAGGGCAGCGGCGACAGCGCCAGTGATCGAGGCCTGCTGCTTGTCGTTTGCGAGACCTTTGCCGGCGAAGTATGCGCTGCCGCCCTGCGACACCTGGATGATGATCGGAGCCTTGATGTCACTGTATGCACGGAGCCGTGCTTAGCTCCGACGCGGTTCACGGAGGACAGGGGAGACGTACCGTGCAGCCTCGAGAACAGCGTTGGCCGTCGACGACGAGGTTACGTTCTAGTGTCCTTCCATTGAGACCTCCCAACTGCGATAATAAGGCGCTTCAAGACTCACGATTGCCTAGAAATGACGACACTCTGCTCAGATCGATAAAGTGAAAAAGCTTGAGAACGCATACCGGGATCGCAAACTGATATACCACCACACAAATCAGTCCAGCTCGACATTGTCATCGTACATCTTCGTCTGACTCACGTTGTGTTGCTTCGCATAGTCGAAAAGTTTGCGAACGTTGTCGCCGGTGAGAACACCAGCCTAATCGGATCCAAGCATCTTCAGCAAGCCAATTTCGCGCTAATCAGAACGAAACGCGTACCGGAACGATGTCGAGGATGCCCATGGTTTGGATTGTAATACAAAAAGGTGGTGAGGGTGGAGAGAAAGATGCGAAGGGGACGGAGGATGGAGGATGCTTTAAAGTATGACGCCGCTCCGGGGACCGAGGGAATCTTCCGGCCCTGACGTCAGGATTGGCTATCTCGTTCGTGGGAACCTCCTCCTCATCGATCCGACAGCCACAAGCGCGTGAGTCTCCCTCCCTTCAACAGAAACACCTCGGTGTGAACGTTGCCTTGGCCTGGGACTTGTATTCGACATTCGGCTTCAGGTCAGAAGTCAACCGGCCGGGGACGACGCATTCCAATCGCCTCTTTTCCCCTCTCTATAACGCGCTCAAGGCCGGGGAAAATAAAGAACTGCTTAGTACTAATAAGTAGTAGAGTGTTTGCTTCATCTCGCCAGTCTGTCTTCGACGTCTTTGCGACCAGGACAAAAGCCTCTGCACTGCTGTCAGGTTGGAGTATAGCATTCCTGGTCTGTACCTCCACAAGTTCTAGAGACCTGTGCGGGTCCCTCATCTTCGTGTCTATGCTTGCTACGATGACCGGAAGGCATGTCTTGTCCTTGCCGCGCATGGCATACCTTGATTCGGGACAGCGACGAGCTCCAATACAATAGGGGAATTTCTTTGCATGGCCTGGATGATGACTTCTCCGGCCGCTGGAGCATGAAAGAACGGCTCAAGAAACTTAAGGGTACCCAAACTGCATAGCAACATCTGCGTTGGGAATACAAAGTCCACCTAGCGATGACCGCTCGAACAGATCCCTGGCTGGCTGGCAATGTCTTTGCATACAAGCACGTGTCTCGTCCTGAACTATGCTTTCGACGGTCTAATGTCGGCTCTTCGACTGTGGAAGACCTGGACTTTAAAGTTGACTACAATGCTCGCAAAGTGAAGCCTGCGGTCGCGTTCGACCCGTCTCAGGATCTGGTCATGGCTGCGTATCTTGAGGGCTCGTAGGTCCACTTCTTGAAGTTTTTCTCACCTCGCTTTCTTGACCCACCACACCTTCCGTCTCTAGTCTCGCTCTAGAACCGTGGTCACTGACATCAGGATTGTTCCATCCTATGGCGTCTACGAATTGTATAGTCTCATCAGCGTGCGGTGAAGATGCACAGATCCACACTAGGGCCCCTCCTAGGCAAATGTACCCACGCGGCCGGTCACACGATCCCTTGGGTCGCCTGGTCCGACTGCGTCGTCGACACCATCCCGTGGTACCAGTTTGATGGCGGCGCCGCCACACACTGCGTGACGGGCATGCGCTTCGTCCCACCAAACGCGCCTCAGACGGCCCTCGGCCCGCTGGTACCTGTGAGGGACTACAATGCACAGCGCGTCGCGCGGGCAGGCGGCCGGTCTACATCGGGTGATGTGGCGGATGGAACATCAGAGCCGCCGCGGGCGATGAGGGAAGTGGAGGTGCCGCTCCCGTGTAAGACCAGTAATTTGGCGGCACCGATGATCAGCGAGGAGGCGCTGTTTGTGGTTAACCGGGTAAATTTTTGGCCTTTTGAACGGAATCATATTGATTTGGGCGGGAACAAGAGTCCGTTTACTACGTATGAGTTTTAAATATATGTTGCCGTTCGCAAAATGATCGCACCGGTATCGTACGTCTTTTTCTCCATCTCTAGTTTCGCGTACAGCCTTCGGTGAGGAGCTGTTTCATGCCGTCGCAGCCTGTGTATGTTGTATTCAACTTGATGCTGTAGATTCTGAGCTCTCTTCCGGTAGGCAGGTGTCCGTTAGATGCGTTGATCGAGACTGCTGTGCATGTGAGAGCATCGTTCATGAACAATTTTTCCCCTGCTATCTTGCCTTTGAGTCTGAGAATCTGGAACTTAACATGGGTTCGCCGCCGAAAACCGTTCGCCATGACATGAACGAGTGAAAAGGAGCAATCGATCTCCCTATCTACCGAAATTCATTCTGCCATGCCTCATTGTCGTTTGATTGTCGTCGCCCATTCGCTGGGCATTGAAAGTGGGATGCCTGCCTTTGGTTCGTGTTCTAATAGTTTCCCAAGTATGTTACAGCTGAACAGGGCTCTCTCAGTCACTGGACAGGGATCAAGGCTTTTGGTAGTGCGAATTTGACCGAGCTAGCCGAGCGACCCGTGGGAAAGCGTGCCTCATCATCGATGCGAAGTTCACAAGCGTCTCTCCCTACCTGCCTTCAACAGAAACGTAAATTGCGTCTTGACGTGAGATTGCAAGTTTGAGACCTTCAGGTCAGCGGAAACGTCTTTGATTTCTTCCCACAGTCCGCGTTGAACGTCCAAGGATTAAAGACTTGGTCGCCTCGCAAGAGGTAACTTCAAGATTCTGCAGCTACAGCTCCACAGATTCAGGTCTCTCCACGCGAAGTGCGATGACCGGAAGGAATATCTTATCATTGCCTACTGAAACTCAGATAGGACTCTTGAGGCCATTGGGCTTGCAAGACCTTGTTTCGTGCCAACTAGTAAGATTTTGATTCCATGCTAGGTCTTATTCGAGACGTGTCAACTCAGTTCAATAGGTCTGCCGTGCATGGCGTTGCATAATCCGAGACAGCGAGGAGCTGCAATACCGGATCGAGCTTTCTGTCCACGGTCTAGAAGATGACTTCTCCGGAAGCTGGAGCATGCAAGAGCGACTCGCGAAACTCAAGGATACCCAAACCGCATGGCAGCATCTGCGCTGGGGAGACAAAGTCCACTTGGCCACCACCGCTCGAGAACATATCTTTCTGGAAAGCGATGTCCTAGCATATCAGCATCCATCACGTCCCGAGCTCTGGTTCCGACGATTCAAGGTCGGTTCTTCGATCACGGAGGACTTGAAATTCAAAGTCGACTACAGCGCTCGTGCGGAGAAACCGGCTATTGCGCTCGACCCATCTCAAGATTTGGTCGTTCTTGCATATCTTCAAATCTCGTCAGTATCTCGACAAGTCACGCAGTCTTATAAAGATAGCTCACTCACTGCTCTTTCGTTTTGCCAGACCGTCCACGTTCGGTTTCAATATAGAATCGCGGTCCTTGGCATCAGGGTTATGCCATCCACTTGCATCCACGATGAGGACAGTGTCGGTCGAGGGCTGCGCTGCCGAGTTTCATCGCATACAAGTCATCGGGTCCTTGATTGGCATCCAGATCAGATACTCGAGCCTTCAACTCACCAGGCATAGCGCAGTATTTGTATGGAACTGGAGGACCGGTCAGCCCCAAATGGTAAAGCAGTCATTTCTTTCATGACGAAAATCTATTTCCTGATAGTTCTGCAGAAATTAAACGGAGACTGGAACGTGTCCTTCACATTTATTGATGAAACACATATCTTAGTAGCCGTTCCTGGATGCTGGCCATCAGCTCGCCCACCGACCTCGCCCAGCACTGCACCCAGCATTGTCGTCGTCGACGTGACATTGCAAGACACCACCTGGAAATCCTACGGGGAGGCGACATCAGGTCGCGCGTTCTTCCTTCCACCGCCAATTTTCAAATTGAAACAGCCGAGCATGACCTGTTTCACCAGTCTCTCGCGCTTCCAAATACCACCCTCCGCCACGATCACACGGGTCCCGGACGAGCTTTCACTGTCTCCCTCGCGCGAAGCCGAGCAGCTCATCTACTTGCATGCAGGCGAAGCCGATACCAATGAGGACTCCGAATTTGCCGCCCTTGTCCTCCTTGTTTCCACGTCCAAGCTCCTAGCCAAATTCGCCGGGTCATGCGACTTCACATTGCCCTGGGCTGCCTGGTCAGAATGCGTTGTCTCCATCGACATGTGGCCCTGGATCAGTAGCGAAACCGGCGCGCATTGCGTGGCCGGCATGCGCTTTGTCCAGCCGCATACGTTCTGGACCGAGGACGGCCCGCTCAGTCTGGCCGTGAAGGACTGCAATGCCCCGCGGGTTGTTCGGGCGGGCGGGACGTCTGCTTCTGACACGGATTATGTCGCGCCGGGTGATTGGGCTGATGAAGCGATAACGTTGGAGCGGCCACGGGCATTGAGAGAAGCACCGGTCCCAGAGGGGATCAGTAATACCTCGATGGTCATGATTAGTGAGACCGCACTAGTTGTGGTGGACCAGGTGCGTGATTGTGCTTTCGTGAGGCATCCTTCTTGATTCTGACCGAAAGCAGGATCCATTGGCTAATGTATATGAAGTGTATATGTTGCCAATTACATGGTGAGACGCTGGCTTCGCGCGAGGCGGGGTTGTGCCATATGCTCGCCAGCCGTTCGTCCTGCTAACAAGTTCTAAGAAATCTGACGTTTGTTTCCAACTCAATATCGCATGACTAGAATGTACCTCTTTAACGAAGGCTTCTAAATATAAACCAAATTCCCGTCGAGGATCCTCTCAGATATTGCCGAAGTGCCAACGCGCTGCGATTGTACTGATCGACGAGCGCTTCAGTCCAACTTCCTCATGTCGTTTGATTAGTTGCATGCAAATACGTCAATGGGATCGCCTGTCTTCGTAATCGTCTGTGCTCAGTTTGGAACTCGTGCTGACTTCTATAGCAACAGGTGTTAGCGTATAAAGCGGGTATACGGGGGAGGAAATCCTCTCGATCAATTGACCTTTAGCCTCCACCTGCACTCGCTTCGACGTCAAAATTGAATTTAAACAAAATGGAATCTACGATCGCAGGTATACCCATTCTGTCGCTGCCCACGGAGCTTACGGTGTCCGTTTTTCGTAAACTCAAGCTACGATCGCTGCTACGATGTGCTCAAGTATGTGTGTTTATCTATCTTGATTACGACTCAGCCTCATAAACCGGTCTTCATTCCTAAGGTCTGTCGTCGCTGGTGCACGTTGGTTCGTGACACAGACGAACTTCAATATCAAATAGAGCTCGAGGTACATGAAGTGCAAGATAACTGTCCCGAAAACATGAGCATTACTCGACGGCTACAGCTGTTGAGGCACAAGCAGACGGCATGGAGGACGGGCATGGGAGGAGACATCTTGTCGGTGATGAAGTTGGCGGCCAGCGCTCCGTTCACGTGGCGCTTCAATGGCGACAGTATCGTCTACGTGGATCAAGCAGAGCGGAGGGTATGCTATAGGCCTTTCGGGCCAGGATCGCTCTCCGCTCGCGTCAGCGAGTGGCCCCTGCCAGATATCGGGAACTACGCGACGTTGTCCTTTGACCCTGACCAAGACCTAGTCGCAATTGCGTGGCTTGTGACCATTCAGTAAAATCAACTCTTCAGTCTTTATTTATGGTACTGACATCCTTGCAGGACTAAAGTGCACGTCTCCATCCTACTACGCTCCGCAACCACAGGCGAACCTCATCCACGCGCAGTTGGGTCTGGAGAGCTGCGAGCCTCATTCACGTTCGAAATAGGCGCCATAGAAACGCCGGGCTTCTGTATTCTAGGCGACCTCGTAAGTATCAGCATACTGCGCTTCGACTACGACACCCCGAACGACTATGGATCTGATACGATCGTGTGGAACTGGAAAACTGGTGTCCTTCAAAGGGTAAGCCCATTCCTTATATACTTTGTGAATCTTTATGGCTTATATCAAGATCCGCTAGCGAATTCGCGGCATGCGAACCAATTTGGCACTGATGACGGAGGGTCGGGCCATGATATGGGATACCAAAATATCGACAACGAACGGTCTCGCTCCAGGTCTGGCTGTCCACGGTCTCCAGAAGAGCGCAACTTCCGTAGAGTGTCTTGCGGGATCAGATTACGACTATGCCTTGTTGATGCCTCCATTCTTATTTGACTCTCCAAACGTGCGGAGACACGAAGTAAAACTCTACAGCCCTCGAACTCATCGCCGGTCGTCTATGTTTCCCCCAGCTCCTGACGCGGATAACCTCATCACGATCGATATGGGAGGATTCCATGAACCTGCCGGCAGGCAGACCAGAAGACTCCTAATCTCACAGAAGAAGCTCACGGCTAAATTGCAGGAAAAGCCGGATAATAGCCAACAGTTCGTTCTTCCCTGGGACCGGTGGAAAGCTTGTGTCGTGTGGGCTTCAGAGGAATCCAACCGAGAGCCGCTTGAGCCGCAGACTACGGCTGGCATGCGTTATGTGGAGCAGTCTTCGGTCCATTGTGGCTCGGAGCTCAATGTCCTAGACTTCAATCCTCTGCGAGTTGCAAGGGCCGTATCCACCGGCATGCAGTTCGGCGAGCAACTCGTCCCTGCCGACACCCGGTTCAATGACGAACTGATTTTGCGATATCCGTACCTGAAGAAACGTGTCATCGTGACGCACCATTATGGGTGCTGTATATTGGCGAACTTCATCTCGGACGACGGGTTGTTTGTTGTCACAGAGGTAAGTGGAAAATTTCGCTGAATGCCTCTTTTTTTCAATTTGCACACAGAATACCGCGCTTATCGCAAGGAATCCCATGACAGTTAATGCAGTCCCTCTCGTAAGTGCTTGAGCGCAGCCGGTCCTCTATGACCAGTCCAATTCTTCGAGAAGAAACGTATGTGACTTTCAGAACCTCTCAGATGTCAATTCACTCATGATATCCGTACGGGGTAGCGCCGTCACAGCATCTGGCTCTATGTCCGAAGTCAAGCCCCCAAAGCTCCAGAGAGAACTTGTCCTGTGAGACCCGAGTCTCGATTATTTCTGTCGCGCCTTCGTGGAGGGAAATCATGTCATATGCAATTCGTTCACTAATATTACGAAACCCCGTATCGTCCTTGTCTCTCGAGCATCAAGTCGTGGTCGGGCCCACCTTATACAAACGTTCGTAAGTACACGCGTCTAATCCATTGTAACATCCCCACAGATAACACTTCGCCTACAATCTCGTGACAGCCCACGACATCACATAAAACTTTGTCCTCTCCTCAGTATACTCGTCGCGTACGAGCTCCTCCAGCCTCGTCTCCACCTTCACCGATCCCTTCTTGAACACGACCCCGTCCCACAACTCCGCCCAGCTCTCCGGAGAATGGCAGAACATGTCGTCTTCGTCATAAGGCTCCACCCGCATGCCCTTCTGCGGAAGCCCGCCGTGCCATCCAAGGATGACGGAGTCCGGTGCGGGAGAGAGCAATCCGGCGAGGGCATGGGCCAGCTGTAGCTGGCGGTCCTCGTCGAAGAGATGGAAAAGCGCGGATATGTGGACTACTGATATGTGGCCTCGGAGTGGGTTGAGCGAGGTGAGCGTTGCAAGCGACGGCGGCGGCGCAGCAGCAGCGGGTGGGGAGTCCGCTGCGAAGGGAGGCACGATCTCGAGATGGGCAGGATCGAATGCGTCGCCTGCGATGAAGGGGACCGGGAAGCTCTCGGGTGTGTCATTGAAGAGCTTGTGGCCAATGTCCCAGAAACCTGGGGATCCGGGGAGGTAAGGATAAGCGAGAAAGAAAGGGAGGGATAGAACCGGCAGAACCTTTCCGCAAGTCTGAGGTGACCACGTTTTCGCGTGGGTAGCCGTCTGCGATGGCTTTGCGGATATCAGTCCCGACTAGTGATAGACAAGTCAAATGGGACTGTATCTGGGCCAGGGCACGAAATGACCTACAGCAGCAACCGATATCAAGGAGTATGGCACCCTCCCTTCGCCTACCCAGCTCCAGGACGCTCTGGTAACCGGGCAACCGGGACATCCTTAGTCTGCACACGGCCCGAAATTAAGAACGTAGAGCGAAAACTCGACTCGACTGACTTAGTGAACCCGAATATTCGAATACACGGGTACGGATATATCTGCGTAATCAACCTTATTAGCAGGGATTGAACACATCGACCAGTTCAGACCATACCGCGAACGCTTCAGCCCGTATTCTCAGCAAATGCTGCTTCAGTTCTTCATCGCCATGTATCCCTGTCTGTTGCTTGAAGAAAGCAATTTCTTCCTCATTGAGTCTGTACTCCGTCTCGTCAAGCGACATGAGGGGTTGCTCGGGAACCATTGGCGAGGGGGATATATTAGAACATGGGAGTTCTGAAATATGCTGGGACTGATATGGCGCGCTGAGAATAGCAAGAATAGCACATCACCAGTAATCAGGGCCGACTGACAGAAAACTGATAGAGCATGAGAGTATGCTACGGCTTGCCGCAACCCACGAGCCAAAAGGGCATGCTAATATCAGTAATGTGGTCATTTGTTCACCGCAAGAATACAGAGTCCGATGGATGAGAAAGCATGCACACAGTAGAACTTCCGATGGGAAATCATGCTACTAAGACGACGACGTCAGTGGACTTACACGAGAATGAAGGACGCGCTGGATTTGGGCTTTAGACTGCTTGCGGTGCAATGCTTCGCGCGACGTCTGACCACAGCCTGCAGGTTGCCTCAAACTGAAACAGTAAGCTCATAACCCGATAAGAACAAACGGCCCAAAAGTCGAAAGACGAAACAAAACTATCAAAATCCGTGAGGTAAAGGGCCTGGTCGTTAGCCTTAACATTGTTTCAACTATTAAGGCAATTCACCTTCATGACCGTCATCACACGAATTTCATGATCCTGGTGCCATATCTGCAGGCTGACTCGCCGTCGATGCAGGCCGGGGCATCGCAGGCGAGGCATTGTTGGAGACAGGAAGATTAGACTGTTGCATCTCCTGCGAGATAACCGGCTGCCGGCTAACGGGGACCTCTGCCAGACTGCGGTCGTCATCGTATAGACTATCGTCATCATCCCTGCGAGTACAACATGAACAACATGTATTCGCGCAGGGCATGGGGCCTGGAGTGCCCTTGGTTTTTATGGCAGGAGGTATAGGCAAGCAGTGATCTGCGCACCTCCACCGCACAACGCCGGGGATGCTTGCGAGATTGCAAAGCCTGGCGGGCGTGTCAGCGCGGCTACGGAGCTTGAAGTAGTGAAAGGCTCACAGCAGCATCCGCACATGGCAGCCATAAAATCAACGAAGTCTCCCATATCTGCCCAGAGTCGAGAGTAATGCAAAAATAGACAGATACGGGCGGAATTCAAGATGAATGAGCTTGCGACGTGTCTAGCACGTTTGTTCCAACGTCAAGTCGGAGAGTGAAGGTGGGGTCCGAACGTCGTGGAGAGGCCGCCCAGCAGATGCCAACGATGTCGTTGATTTGGAATTTATGTGCTAGAAGTATTCGGATGCACCGTACCGACATGAGAAAATCGGGGATCCTTGGACGTGTTGACCAAATGAGGGCTGTGTATGGCAGTGTAGATCAGAAGGGAAGAGCGATGCAGACAATACCCGTGGTCGCTTCTTATGGTTTTGACAAGACGGCATAGCAATGACCATACAATGATTTGCTTACAATGTACCCTCAGTACATACCGTTGCGTCCGTCAGGCTGCACGCGAGCTTCGTGATCCATCATCGATTCATGCCCGGAAAAGCTGAAACAAAACTAAAACTATCAACGTCCGTGACCTAAACAGAAACCTGAAACGACCATTAGTATTCGCATGATCCAACAAGAGCTGAAGGGGAAAGGCTTGCCTCTATGACCGCCATCACATGAAGATCACGATCATGGCGCCCCGCCCGTAGGCTGATTGACCGTAGGTGCAGGCCGTGCCACAGGCAAAGGGTCATCCGCGTCAGGACCACCGGTTTGATGCATCTCGTCAGAGGTCGTTGGTTGCCAGTTTATGGGACCCTCCGAGAGACTTCGGTCGTCAGGATAGAGACTGTCCTCCTCACGCCCGCATCGACAACATGAACAGCATCCAGTGCTCGAGCATGGTGCGGGGCCTACCGAGCATACGAGTGTAAGAATAGGATGATGGATGGACAAATCGTATTTTACGCACCTGTATTGCAGAATGCTGAGAAGGTGGAGGCCACGGCGATGCCTGACGGACGTGTCACTGTCAGCGCTCCCGCACGACCTAGGATAATGACAGCAGAAGACCCACAGCAGCATCCAAAGATGGCACCAAGACACTCAAACCCGTCTGCCATGTTTGGTAAGACCCTCGAGTTGGTGTTTGAAGGATATGGACTACGGGGTACGCGGTGTGTGAATGAGCACTGGCACTGGGGGAAATCGAGACGCGTCTAGCACGTTCTCTCCAACGTCAAGTTAGAGGGCGGATTGAAGGTCGTGGAAAGGTCCTGCAGATGTCAGTTCGCAAATAACACAGACTCTGTCTAAGTATGTTGTTCCTCGCAACGCATTGAGTCTGACACAAAGAATTGGTGATCCTTCGACGCGTCTGCCGAGGCTGTGTACAAATACGTAAACGGCCGCTCCAATCCGTGCAGGCTACAGTATATCACTTTGTTACAGGCGTTCTCTGCCACCGTCAGCAGAGCATCAGATTTGGTCTATGTAGATGAAACGATGGATAGAATGGGCACAATATTGATGGAAAAAATCAGTGAGGAGCATCACACGTCGTATCACGGCGCACAACTTGAGTGAGGGACAAAAGGAGCATTGTACTTGGTGGCAGTAAAAGGCAGATGTCAGCAAAAAAAACGCACGTCCGAAATGCCCACCATTACTTCTGACGCAACCCCATCTGAGGAAGGCATGCGACCAAGCACAGCGGTTAGGAGACAATAATTGTGCAACCTGGCGTCTGTCCTGGCAAAAGTCATTGGCTGTTGTCCGAGTTTCCTGCATAGATGTCGACTGTCATAAGATACTTACAACATAGGACAGTGCGTGGTCGGATGCACAGAGGGGCAGCATCCTCGCATCCGCGGGGTAACATTCTTGATGAATTACGCCCTTATCTATCAAACCCTCGGTACAATCAAGCACCGCAGTCGAATGCGCTGTCGCCAGTCCTATTACATGGAAATACTTGACAGATGGCATCGCAGAGCATCATCGACAGACGCCTCTGATGCAGATATCAAGACGCGCCAATCCTCAATGCGGGGCTCTTCAGCCAAAAGGGACCAGTTAGGCGACGGCGTCGGGCGGATGTGGGAGAAGTCCTGCACTGCAAGGTTTGTATCCTGCACAGACCAACGCGCAACAATAAATACAGGAAATTTGGTCTCGTGGGATAAATGCTCACGGTCGGGGCTGCTGGCGATGGTAGAAGGGACGGCGGATAGGATGCGAAGCGGATTGCGGAGCAGTGTTCTATGACGGGGTTGGATTGGATGGACAGATAGACGTCAATGTTCGTTGAATTATGCATGCGGAACTATACCAGGGCGAGTGTTAGGGATGGGGCTATGCTCTGGTCACGATGGTCCGCACCTGGTGGCACCCGACAGCAATGATGCATCCTGTCAGATTATGGAGCATGACGCTGCCTTTCACGAGAGGCAGGATCAAGATGGAATCACGGATGTCACGGATCTGAAGTGCCGTCAATGATTCATTGCTTGTGGGTTCTTTCGCATCATCATGGGATGCAGGAGGACAGAGGTTCACGATGCAGTGGTCCAGGTCCGCGATGGCTAGGTCGGAACTAGATGCCCTCGGCGAGGCAGGAGGCAGAGACTCGAATGACAGGTATTTATGCCTATGGTCAGATAGCGTCAAATTTGTCGATTGAGACGGGATTGGTCGAGAGGAAGAAGGTGTGGATCCGCTAGCAGGTTTTGAGACAGGTTGACCGGGATGGCTGGGCTGCGACATCGAAGTGCCTGCGTTAGCTTTGCGCTTAAACGCGAATCTCGGTTTCGGAGCTGCAGATGCTCGAATTTCCTCCAGCAATTTTTCTATAAAAGTCATTTGCTGTTTCAATTCCGAGTCAAGTCACAGAAAAAAAAACAGACAAGGGACGCATACGTCTTCGCATTGTCGTTGGTCATAGGCAGGCAGCAGATATGTGCCATCTACGAGGCTTTTCCTGAGTTTTGCTACCTCGATGGATAGCACTTGGACGGCATCAGAATTTGGAATGGTCTTCGCGGCTTCCAAGCGGGCGGTCAGCGCTAGCAGCAGAGGTGGAAATGAGAAGTTGCTACGCTACGAGGAGAGCAACGGCGGACCAGTGCGCGACGCTTGGAATTGAGCGTAAAACTCTTCGTATAGCTCTCGTTGGCTCATCCTGGTGATCGTGCACGATCTAGAGAGGATAACAGGTTTTCAAGAGTCGCCTTGTTGAGTTGGTCGACACACTGTTCGAACAGATCCGGATTGGCGTGATGGCGGGAAGGGATA
>QUOP01000237.1:0-32137 GCA_003675405.1 Hericium coralloides | reverse complement strand
CGCATACAGGTCCGAACTTTGAATGACAGCCAAAGACGAAGATGCGGTCGTTAGGCAGGTACTACTGCTCAGCGCTACAATAGCAACCGCCAAACACGAAAGAAGTATGCCAGAGATCGCTTTGTGAGCGGAGCTTCCGGGCAGGAAGGAAGGAAGTGTTATATACCGCCCGACAGGGAGAAATAGGAGAAAAGGAGTTTTACCCCGTTGAAAGTCGACAGCGGGGGACCAGTGGGTACAGCCTAGAGCGACAGCAAAGAGCGGCTCGCGCGGTCGCCTCACCAAGCCTCTCGCTTTCGGTCAGATGCTCTCAGGAAACTCGCCCACCGCTCTCACTCAGGAGTACACTCTTCGCGGCCACTCAGTGTGAACTTAGATAGCCTGAGTGAAACCTGTTACTTACCCATATCGCCTTGGAAATCATCGAATTCTGGGCGCCCTTCCGTATTCCAACAAGATACACTAGAGCCGTCAGGCAGCGCTCGCGAAGCCGGCGAGAGCGCTAACTCGTTCAGATCAGTAGGCAATATATTCTGGAATATTTGAGAAAAGCGTAACAGGTGATCACCTTGGCCGCTGGACGTCGGAAGAACGGCGCACGTGACGCGGAAACCTGCGATTTTGATCGAAGTAGCCGAAGCCCGAGGGCAGATAGGAAAACCCGGGCGGACGCCGAGTGAGTAATTCGAGTTCCTCGCTGAGCACTGTCCCGTGCGGAGGTGATAACTGGACGTCGCCTTCTTTGTGAGAGAATGGCCGCGGCTCGAGCACTCATCCGCTCGAAGTATTGCATATTACGGCGCAAAGCAGTGACCACGCACGCCACGCAAGCTACTTTCTGCCACGAGAGGGATATATAGAAATACGTGTAGAAACCGGGAGGCGCACCTTTGTTTTTCTCGCACAAGCACCATACAAAAGCGCCCAGATCGACCGTAGCTGGAACCACAAAGTTTGCAAGATATCAAGGACCAGTCTAACTGATTTCTCTATGAAGGTTGCACAGTGCATTGATGCGGTTGGAGTCGTGTAGTAAAGGTGTGCGCGTCCGTTCACATCTATTCGGCAACGCTGTCGCCAAGCAAGATGATGATCGGATGGCACAAAGCCGCATGAAAGCGACGCAGTGAGGCAGGCTGGTGCAGCGTAGCTCGGGGGACGGGATACAAGCCAGAAGAAGAAGCCCAGCGCGCGGCTCTTTTGAGCGACACGGATTGCAGATGTTACGGCCAACGGCGATAAGTTCAATACGGTCATGCTCGCACATGGGTGCTTCCGTTGGGTCTGCATGGAGTGATACTCTCCGCGCACTAAGGGGCGAGAGCCCTAGGACGAGGGCGACGTTCTGAGGTTTTTTTTTTTGCGTCCTTAGCAACGGTTCTGGTGTCCCACGCCCACAACAGAACGCGCAGTCGCCAAGCACCTGGCAGGCGGAGGAGGCACCTGACGGAATAGGGCGTGTGTGGGGCTGTTGCGATGCCCAGGAACGGACGGGAGGGTGTCTGTGTGTTTGTAAGTGCCTCTTGACACGTGGTCTGTTTATATGGTTCTCTAGTTCTTTCTTTTCTGCGTCGGAGGTTGACAATAAATAATGTGGGGTACGCACTCGCGCCTCTGGATCCTTTGCCTATGGTCGCCAGGGATCTCCAAGTTCTGCCTCACAGATCTGAGAATTCTGGACCTCGCGCCCTTGCGAGCCAAGCGTAGAGAGAGCGGCACGAAGTAGGATTCGCACGATCGTGTTGCAACGCATCTACAAGCGAGCGCTGCAGACACGAGTGTAGCCTTGGTTCTCGATAAGCTGACGACGGGATGCGGCCGGTACGTCGCAGTGCATCGCGAGAATGCTGGCTCACGTTCCTGGATCAACACTTTGATGTTTCATTTTGTAGGAGTTTCTTGATGGATGACAGCACCGCAAGTGCGCGACAGTGAGAGAAAGTCGAAAGACAGAGACTTAGCGTGACCTTCTGCTGGACGGCCCTCCTGGAGACTGAGAAGATATCATCGCAGAACGCGCCGGTGTGAGCGCTGCAATGAGAAAGACGGTGATCTGAGTGATGAGCTCTGCAATGAAGACATGTGCGGTGGGAGTTTAGCCACCGATGATGACGAACACATAAACATGTCAATCATGATGAGGGAAAATCGCACGTAGCGATGCGCAGCAGTTGCTGAGACCGCATAGAGAGTAAGTGGCCGTCCCGCGGAGACGTAGGGGAGCAAATGCGGTTGGTAAGGGGTGCGGTCTTGGAACAGAGGGAATGTGCGGGGAAGCACCGGCAGGCGACGAGGCCAACCGAAGAAATCAAACTATGCGGACGCGTAGGACGGCAGCCACTCGCGCGCACAGGCGAGAGCGGGACGATAGGCATGGGGCCTCAAGAGAACCTGCAGACATGTGGACTGGAGGAGTACGGCAGCTACTTATGTGGCTCGAGGAGCGCGTTTGAGCATACGAACTCCGATGCGGCACTAGGGCGACATGAAGAAGAACTGGACCTCCCAGCCCGGTGGGCTCAGGATGGCAGAGCACCGGCAACACAGCGCGCCCGTGCTGCGACGGCTGCCCAGTGGCGTCAGAGAGATGCAAGTACGATGCCTCTCTGTGGCCTGGAGTGGCGTGATCGGTCGGCGACGCGCGCGCTATGCACTGTCCTGGCATCCGCCGATGGGCGCGCGGCACTCGTAGAAGTAGGACGGACTATCGTGTGGCGCTGCCTCGAGAGGGGCGTACATGGCACGCCTCGACAGCCATCGGAATGCGAGTCTCCGGCTGATCGCCTCTATCATGGGCAACATCTTTGTCACCGCCGCGCGGAGTGTAGCGCCCGCGGCGTCTGCGTCGCAGGCAGCAGAACAATTGAAGCGCACGTTGAGTCTCCGTCTTTTCGCTGACGCTTACCGCAGTGAGGATGTGGCTGGACGTCTGACTCGGTGAGAGTCTGTTCCTCAACATGGTCGGACGACAGCGTATGCTCGGTGTTTTCAGTACCGAATATCATTTCGCCGTCCCCGGGAGACTTCTTCTGGGTGCATAGGCGCTCCGGCCCAGCGGCGCACGAAATGATGCCAGAAGCCTGGCCGCTGTATGCGCGACATGCGGTCTAGATAACGGACGTCGAAGGTTCGATCAGACAGCACAGTGGTACAAGGGGGACACTGATCGACGATCATGTGTCTCAGGGTACGTGAGAGATGGAAAGATGGTGTGCGCCAGTGGTAATGGCGCGCTGTACGGATCCTACGGCAGCTATGACTGAGAATCGGCGCGAAGAGTACTAAGGTCACTCGCCATGCCAGAGTCTAGGTATTCCATGTCTCGATAGTAGATGGCCATGGCATCGGCGCGCTGAAGTCGATTACACATCCCACTGTTACGCCGCGTTTTGCCAGCCGAGCTGCAGTGTCTACCTCCACATCCGCGGCCCGCAGTCACATCTCTCTGCCGTATCAAGCGCAGCCACGCTGGCAAAGACACTGTGGCCGGCGTAGATAAAGCACCACGCGCTTGCCGGGGGGCAGATGCCGTTCTGTCTTTGCTGTGAACGCATGGTAGGGCGTCATCATCAGTAGGTAGCTCGCAGGTCGACGCCGGATGTTCTCGAGCGCGAGACGCAGTAATTGGGTAAAGTCGCCGTCACGAAGAAAATGAAACTGTCGGCAGAGTTCCGTAAATGATGCTGATGGAGCAGACGCCTCACATATCCGGTGATCTGATTTGTAATTTCACAGGCCTACAGGTAACCGCTCTCTCACAGTCTTGGGCAGGACGTCGTTGCGTGTTCGATGTGTCTGTGCGGAAGAGTGAGTGCACCGAGCCTCGTGACTCCTGATCTGTGCCATGAAGCACGCGAGCGGGTGTCTGTTTCCGTGCTCAAAGCGCGTAAGCAATTCTTTCTCGCAGCGAGAAGATGCTTGCTAATTACTGCACCGACCTTTGAAAACTGAGGTGCGCCAGAAGCAAACGCTTATGTCATGTCCTTGCCTGGAGTTGTCTCAGAGTGTGAAGTCCGAATTGCGACCCTGTTCGTTCCTTCCTCCATATGGCCCACTGATGCCGTTGACTCGCACGGTGCGGGGCAAAGCGGCCATCTGCCCGTGGCCGCCTCACATGTCGTCACTGCGCTCTCCAGGCTCTGCACCTGCATCCTGGTCCTACCTCGTCGGCCTGCTGTCCGTAGTGTTGCGCATGCTGAGGCCTTCTGCTCAGACATACGTTCGCGGTCTTTGCGAACCATTTTAGGGTCTCCGCGCGCGCCAGCTAGACGGCTCGAAGTGTCCTAACGGCGCCGGTGAGCAAGTGGGATGCGCGTACGGATAGTCGGTGCTAACTCTGGACTGCTCGGATAGAGTTACGCCTGGGATCCCACACCATTCAGGCGCGCTCCTCAACGCTGCGTCACATTGCATTGCATCTGGTCGTGCTCGCTCTCAGGCGTCGCTTGCCCGAGTGATCTTATCGGCCTTTCTCAAGCGCACTTTCTTCTCTCATTGACGGAGGCTGCTGGATATCGTGGATATTTTCTACAGCCTGCGGCACATCTCGCGCTTGGCGTGCTCTCACATATCGGCGGATGCCGTATACGCGCGGCGGAGACCACGGTCGGCGCTCACGTTGCATTCGCTCTCAGACCACTTGTGACTAGAGGGTTGCACTCTAGATGGAGTTGTAAGGTTTTCGTTGTTAGTCTGGGCATGTTGTCTGGTTTATTATTTATGACGACGCATGGCGTGGTGGTGAATGTTATGTAGCGAGTACTGGATTGTGGTATGCTCGTTAGCGCTTGGGAACTACAGCGCACGCATGTCAAGAGTCTTTCTTTTCTCGCTCATTTGTGTCTCTCTGTAATAAATTATATGTCTTACAGTATGAGTCCGCTGTCTCTTGCTGATCGAGAGAGACCGCGGACGAGACGCTCGTTCATCGTACAGGCGCGCCCTGCAGACATTGTATCTGGATGCGCGCAGAGTTCTGTGATATAGTCTCGGTACTGTTAACGTCCTGTGGTCGCAAGAGGCCATAATAGCATATGTCTTCGAGCAAGTGCTTCGGCTTTTCGAAGAGATCAGCGTAATCAGGGCGGTCATCTAGATGCTGCGCGGATGGCCATGTGCACGCTGCGCGGCGGCGTGGAGAACTCTTGAGTGAGAGTCCTCTATTTTAAGCTCCCAGCCGAAAGCGCTATAGCACGCGCGAGCATGCCGCTACGCGGGCGGCTGCCTGTATTCTGTTGCGGTGTACTTTGTATCTAGGCACGGCGTGGGGTCCGTGTGCTTGCTCAGAAGCCCCGTGCTCGTGCTCGATATCGGCCTGCACGGGATTTGCGCATCTGTTTAGGTCGTCGCACGGTCTGCAATACTAGCGCGCGCGCAAAGATTGAGGGTACACCTAGCAGCTTCTGTAAAGCTCTCGCGCTAGATGCACGTATTAGGTACATGCATTCCCAGCCGGTCGTAAGACGCGCGGCTACATCGTGCCACGTGTAGTCGGCTGCGCGTGTTGTGTGTAGGCGCGCACTATTATATATCATTTTGTATGGGCGGATAACGGATTCCTAGCTAAACGCGTCTCCTTGAAGTACGATAAAGATGAGATTAGAAGGCTAAGTTTCCTTCAAATGCAGGGCCCCAAAGATCCTTGACGATTTTAATAGAGTACTGACAGCTGCAAAGGGGCACCAAGAAGGCACGCAAAGAGCACGATTCAGAAAGAGACAACGAAGAGGAGAGTGATATACGAGATCTCGGTCCCACGAGGTGCGGGTGATGTAGTACTATGACAGCCTACGTGGATGCTTTTGCATAGGCCTGATTCCCTGATACAGCGGTAGCGTGTACAGGCTCGGAGGTCGAAGATTACGATGCCAAGGACTCTGCTTCCGCTGTGCCGGACAGCACGTTGCGTCCACTTCAACTCCTCAAGTCAGGCAATTATTTGTCCAGCGGGCGCGCGTCACAAATCGTCGTCAGTACCATGTCGTCCCACACAGCACATGCACGTGGTCGACACATGCCGTCTGGCAGGGCAGGGCCGGCTGCGAGTCGTGCTGGAATCAGCGGCGAGATGCGGGCGCATTTTCTGTACTCTCAGACACTGTGCCTTGACCACATCTGATTTCTCGAGAGCACATTTGCCGCCAATCCTATGGCGGTAATTATAGTTTGAAAGACCCGGGCAACGACGATGATGACATGTCCAGCAACGAGAGGTACAGTACAGGCGCCCTAGAAGGAAGAAAGCGCGACTATACGAGAGGCGGCGCGATAGATGGCCCGTCTAGGGACGGGATCGCTCGGGAAGCGGCGAACGGGACGGAGCGTCGTAGTTCGCACAAGTTCCAAGTTGCGACGGGAGAGACGGCACGCGGTAGTTCACGCAGCGCAGCGGCTGTCAGAGAGTCTAAGTGCGTGCGACGCGCTCCTTGTTCAGATGGACTAGTAGCGGCAGCTCGTCGGAGCAGACTGGTAGTACTCTCATACTCCTTCTGCGCTCGAGGAGTTCGAAACACTTGTACTCGTCGCACGGGGATACCGGATTTCTGCCCCAGACCGAGCTCCTCCAATTAATTTCTTACGCGAGGGAGCTGCAGCGGCCTTGTCCCCTCTCGGGAGTAATGATTAAAGATATCCAGTGGCTACGTGGGTGTACCACTGGACCCGTGACGATTTGGAGAGTCCACGTTGCGCAATCATTCGCCACATGTCCCAGTCACCTTTCGCTGGTCCTTTACATGTCGTCCGCTTTGGAGCAAGCCGCTTTCCATCATGGGTTTCCCTCTTGTATCCTCTCGTCATGGACGGCCTCGAGAAGCAAGGAAGAGTCAAGGAGAAGGAAGGCGAACGTAATGCCTTAACTCCTCTACATCCAGCTCGCTCAAGCTCGTCAAACATCATTTTATGAGCACATTCGCTCCCTCCGACGATTTCGAACGCGCCAGGTTCCTTGTTGCCATGAGCAAGGTTATCTTAAAGTATCAGAACTTCGAGTGCGGTGTCAGTAACACGGCGGATGGCAATCTCGTCAGACACTTTGCACTCCTCGGGTCATATTGTTGTGCATTTCCACGAACTTGGTCGCTCGAACGCTAAGCTGAACGAACTTGTCGGTTCATCCTAGCTTCTCTCGGGGACTTCATCAGCGGCGATGTCTGTAAGGCCTCTTCCCAGTTTTGCAAGCTTCAACAGCCGTTGCCGTCTCTCTGCGTTAGACATGCTTAGCGATCCAATCGCCACATAAGTGTCTGTTCATCTTTGCCGAGTAGTCGACCAGGTGCGGAGTAGACGATTCCGTTGTGTGAGCTCTCTTGTATGCCATAGATCTGAGGACTAACGCTCATGCTGCTTGTGGGCGCGTGGCTACCTCCGCCGAGACTCGCAGACGGCGTCCTCCCATCACAGCACGCTAATAGCTCGATCGGTATACCCTTCCACCAACCGCAGGGGTCCTGTGGGTGGCGCTCCGCTCGGCCATCGACACCCGACTCTCTCTTTTCGTACCAGTACACCGAACAACCACGCGTCCATGCCGCTCGTCCATACACGAAGAACGTGGGTCGATCAGCTGCGCAGCAGCGTCATCTGACTCGCTCCGGCTTCAACGTCTAGCAGGGTCTCGAACAAGAACGACATCTCGCAGGAATCGAATGCAGGTACGCTCTAGTCGACGTGGGCGTCGATGCCGCCGACCAGGTGTGTGCGCCTACTCCACCCTATTCGTCTGTCTGCTAAGCTTGAGGCACGCCGGGATTCATGCAGGCGGAAGATCCTAGACCAGCTATGGACTTCGTGTTCAACGCACTCATCTGTCAGCTGACGCACACAAAGAAAAATGGCGGTGGCTCTAAAACTCGCGCAACGAATTCTCACCGCGTAAGCGCGTCGACGAACCTTGCCCGACGTCATCAAGCAGAACTCACTATAACGAGCAGGGCGCGCTCCGGGAGCCCCGGCCTTATCGCACACTCCGCAGACTTCCACTCTCACGGTACAAGTACGTGGCCAAGGCAAGACCTGCGTTTTCCAGCGAAGCCCGCCCGCCCCCGCCCCCGCCGGTCGGCGCGCCAACAAAGGCCGGGGGCTTACTCCGTGCGCGTGCGCGTCCGAACGGCTACTAAGGAGACCACGCGGCACGCTAATTGATCGAAGCGACAGATCCCAATACGAAGGTCCTGCGCACGCCGGTAGCGTCTCCGGTCCGTAGGAAAGAGGCTCGGTTTGAGAGGAGACAGAGAGCTATCTTGCAGCTGGTGCGTTAGGGTCCGTCAGCGGAACGACTGAGTGGCTCAATGCTACTTGACCTAGAACTGATTTACAGCAGCAAGACGAAGAGCATGGGACGTCTGCCCGCAGGCGTGTGGAGTGTGTAATATCTGAGGTGGACGTCGGATATAGGGATACGCGGCAGCATGCCGATAGGGCTGGGGTCCCAGTTGTGCTCACAGCTGCCGCGAGTTTAGAAGTGGCGGACGTTTGTGTGCGGGCTGTTCGCGACCGGGCAGTTTGTCGCAGTGTAGCTGCACTATGCTCATTGCGCTACCGCATAGATTCTCGCACGGTGGTTGTCGAGAGCTGCCGTAGTACACGAGGCACGGGCGACGGGTCTCCTGCCAGCAGGACGCCAGCCATCCCTGGCCCACACTCACTATTGCGGATCAGAAGCGTAGAGGCCTGAAAGCCGAGCAGTCGCCGCAGCAAATTATTTTGGGCCAGGTGGCAGCGACGATCTCAGAGCAGCCGTTCGGGACGAGTGCGCGCTAGTCACTCGATTGGAAGGAACGTGGACCGGCAGGTGCTAAGTGAGTGTCGTACTGCTGGGAGGAACGCAAGCTGGGTCACCGTGAACGCCTCTGGTCGTTTGCTGTTGCGATCTTACGACGACCGTCATCGCAAATGTGAACTTGGACGCTGAGGATCGTGCAGGCGCAGGCTGACGTCGTACGTCCTGTCGCGCCACGTTGATATACTTCCGAGCGGCGATCCTTACCGACATGCTTGCAGTCCAAATACCTGCTCGGTGGAATGATTACTACGAGCAAATGGCTGGCCCTCCCGAAAAACAAAAATCAAAACTTTGCCCCCTTTCAGGTCCCCTGGCTCCTAGGTCAGAAGGCGCGGAGAATTGATTTTCGTTTCTTTGTTGTGTCCTGGCGCCACAACGATTCAAGGTAGATGTTCCTTGGCGTGCGACGAGTTGCTGGCATAGCGCTCGACATTGTGACAGGCATTGACGGTTCGCAAAGGGCTTACCGCGGCTGGTGCACAGAGTTGCTGCCAGTGGGAGTGTCGTTCTGGTCATGCTTCGTGCGTTCTCTAGAGCGCATGCAATCTTGCGTGCGCACGCAAGAGCACGGTTGTGGCTTTCAACCTATGGTAGAGGGCCTACAGACGCACGCATTTAGTTCACATGTGTTGCCCGCTACAGTTGTTATGTCTGCCAATCGTATATCGTGTTTCAGCCGTTTTGATATGCCGGCTGACGCTACAGGGATACAAAGGTCCGCGTATGCGAATAGACGACTTGGAGTGTCATGCATCTTGTGCTATATCAGCTTAATCACCTGCACAAAAGAATGTGGCCTTCTTACCTCGAGGATCTGTACGATCTCGAATCTTAGAGGTCGGAGAGGGGGAGGAACGATCTCCAAATCCTATAGCGCATGCTCGAGCATGAGAACAATACAGGACTCAGACCAAGCACGCGCTGGACCTGAGAAATCCATGAGGCGTTAGCGCACTAGCATCGTCAGACACAAATGGGCCAGAGGTTTCTGCAACTGCGCTGAGTAGCTTCGGCGTGTGTGACAAATGGATTGATGCGGCTTCGCTTGGATAAGTCCATATACGTCCTGAAAGTTTTCCGCATGCTGGAAAGAGAACGGACGCGCACTCGCCAACGTTTGAGGAAGTGGGCATTATACTTAATAACAATAGCATTTGCGTAGCATGATAGGGTACTAGTAGCATGTGGAAATTAAGCTAGGAGCAAAAGGAATGAATCGAACCAGGAGATGGAGAGGCAGACCGACCAAGAAGAATCACTCCTTCAGCGCTGCAATGCTCCTTCTCAATCTCGCAAGCTCGCACGTACATGCCTTTGGCATTGTCTCCTCGATTTCCCCGGGCTAGGAATAGTCTCGTCCAGGATCGCGTTAAACCTGCCGAGCCGCGGACATAGAAACGGTAGACCAGATGCGGGGAAGAGACAACTGTGCCGTAAACCTTGTTAAATAGAGTTTGACATGACTAGGTCGGATTACTTCACAGACATCTCGTCACAAAGAAGGAGTCTGTGTAGAAACTAGAGCTGAGCCATGCGACGCCATGGAATGATATGATGATGCCCGAACCAAGGACCTTTCGAACGAAAGAGCTATGCGCATGAGCGCATGGGTAATAGATCTGAATTTGTTTCGGATTTGTTTCAGCCACAGGGACCGCGCTGGCGATCATGTCCAAGGAAGTAGGGGTGCTTTCGCAAGATCAACGCAGCGCTTCAGCAGCGCTCCTGTGACGGGCTTGATATGCATAGGCCATCTGAGCTAGCCATTGAAATTGCAGGTATAAAAGGCCACCATCGAAATGAAGCACGTCAACTCGTCTCTGATCTCTGCGGGTAGGTCTCATCTTCTGCTTGTCCAACTGATATTCTGAACCAGACTCTATTGTTGGCTAGAACGCATCCCGTACCGTCATTATCACAGCATACTATATTCTTGATTCAACACCTGCACCATCGAGTACGTCTTTCGTTCCCGAGACATTTCTCCTCATCTGACATGGCGTCGGTCCATCTTCTTGAGCAGAATGGCCTTGAGTTTCACTGCATTGAACTCGCAGCAATGGGGCGGCGATAATTGGAAGGACCAGCTCGAAGGTCTCAGTGCCGGCTGGCGCAAAGTCGGAGAGACTTACAAGAATAACGCGACTTGGGACCAGGATCCAGTCTACATGTGGACGAGCTCGCTCGATGCAGCGTATGCTGGCGCGTTCCAATCAAACCCTTCCGCTTTGCCCCTGCAAGCCGCTCAGCAAGTCGCCACGGACCTTCAACCCCTCACAGACAGGCTTGACCCTTATATCGCTGGTCTTCAGGGCCCTGCCGGTGATAGCGCCCGGGCTGCATGGCTAATAGCCAAGGGCAAGGTGGCTGAGATCCTGACCCTGGTGCCCGCCGATCCTACCAATGTCGGGAATGAGTTCGAGTCGCGCGTGTTAGCAGCTATAAAGGCCATGCGAGGCATCAGCAAGGTGTGGAACGTGGTGGAAGCAGGCAAAGTTGCCGGCCTGATATCCGGCACGACAGGAGACAGTTCTCAGAATGACATCTGGTTCTTGATGTCCGGGAACGAGACGGTCGCCATAAGCCTCACCAATGCCACCTACACCTACCTTGACTTCTTCACCGTGTCGCCCCACGCACTCATCGAGGACCGCAGGCATATCGGCGTTCGTCTCCTGGGATGGATCGCTCAGGAGCGACACCCCGCCACCCTCGAGGTCCAGCCTCATACTGAACAATCTCGCAACTTCTACTTGCGCTTGGGGGCGGAGCCGATACCGAAGGTCCCCGCTGAAACCGACCCTGTGACCGGATTACCGGTGATGTCGAGCCATGTGATCTTCAAAGGCTTCGATACCTTATTGCAGAGGTATGCCACTGAAATCGCCCAGGTCCATCCTCAAGCCTAAGGTACACTTTCTGCGGCATTGGCATTCATATCCTTACTCACGGTCTTGCACGTAGCAGCCGTCACGCGTTTAAGCTCACTTGAGCATGTCGTAGTCGCGTAGCGAGACAGGAGGGTGCAATGTGGTTTTATATTCCTTTGTTTGCCTTGTACATCCGGTTCTATACGATTTTCTGGAATATCTCATTGATCAAGGCGATGTTTGAATCTGGAGACAAATCTTTATCGATGCGAGCATGTCATCTTTTTATTATTTACTTGTTCACTCGAGCAAGGATCGTTGGAAAAGAGGTCTCAGCATGTTCAAACTGGCATAGAATCTTGTAATATGTTCGCATTCAGAGGACCCCTACAATTTAGCTCCCTGACCTAGATACGTAGCAATGACCTTCAGATGCGCCAGCGTCTTCGAATCTTCAACAGAGTACGAGCGTGCCTCGTTTCCTCCGAAGGGCTTGATGTCCGTTGGGCAAACGTGGCCATCTGGCGGCAGAGTTCCATCCCTGAAATAGGCCCGCGTAACGTTCGCCGTGCACACCGACGGAGCGAACATCGAGCAATGCTTGTGAAAATATGTCAGCTCGGACGGATCAGCGATACGCAATGTTGCATTGACATACCCCAGGCGCGTCCTGGATAGCCAACCGCGATGATGTCAGACCCAGACGCTCGCGGACGCGACGTCCACTGTCGATCGGGGTCACCGGATCGGCCTAATCAGAGATAAATGTCAGCTCAATTCAAGGACGTTTGTTCTCGCTAACGACTAACGGTGTTGCTGTGAATCAAGATGGGATTCCTCAGCGTATGGTTCCAAGGGCCCGAAAACCTTTCCGGAGGATCGACCGGCCAGTACTCGCAGCCCGAATCAGGCTCGGTGGTGAAGACGCTCAAAACGAAGGGAGAGACGTTGTCCGCCGCGTAGAGCGCCTCGTCGACGACGTCCCCAGCCGCGAGCTTGCCATACCGCAGCCTGTCGTTGCAGGACACGCCGGAGCGGACGAGGTCGGGCTTGCGCATGGGAGAACCGAATTCAAGTATCTTCTGCATGGCGGTTATGTTGCCGCCCATCGCATTGGATAAGGTTGTGGCATGCTCCTCCCACAGCAAAGGAAGTTGTAGCGTCACGAATAAAAAGGCTACAAAAGTGGCCATAGTCAGTCGCATGTGCAAACGTTCAGAGGCGATGACTTACATCGTGCTTGACCCTGCGTAAGGATGCTGGCGACAGGCCTTGCGGGTATGGGAAGAGGCCGAGAGAATAGGCCTTGCATCCAAGCTTCAATGCGCTGCTTTATATCTTCAGCATCCTCTCCAGCCCTCTGAGCGAGCTTGCACCTGTTCGGGCCGGCCTGTGGCGTCATCAGAAAAAAGAGCGGATGCTACGGTATCTGATACTACCTTTGAACAGCCATCGAGGAAGATCTGGTACGTATCCTCAGTATGAGAGAGCCATTGTCTGTACCATTTGTAAGGCGGCTCCGCTACGGTCAGAGTCAGCAAGAGGACGTCGCGGCGTGGACATAACCTGACTCACCAGCCCACATTGCTGCGTCGGCAATGCCGTCGATGACTACCCTACCGAGTCGATCTGGCAGCCTTACATTCAACGTAAGCGATATGGTTCAGTAATTAGAATTGGACAGCTTTTTCCCACTGACATGTTAATAAGATATTGGCCCAAGATCGATCCATACGACTGGCCCCAGAAATTGCTAAAGTCTGGTCAGTAAAGAAAAGGAGAGCGCTCTGGAGGTAGCTCACATGAGGGCATCCTCGCCATCAAGGGTGCGAGTGATAAAATCGATATCACGGACCACAGTTGCCGTTCCCATGTATCTCAAGGTATCACCCATCTCTTCGCCGCAGAGAGAAAACTGAGTCTGGTACAACGCGTCTGCCTCTTCGTACTGGTGAATGAGGTGTTCACGTCGGTCAAAGCTGGAGTCCTTCGGCGGAACTTGGAAGCCGCGGTGTAGCACGGTGTTGCGCATGAACATCTCCTTCCGCTCTGGGGTGTCAAAACAATTGACTTTCGGCCTGAATTTGAGCGTGAGATTTCATCGGACAGTAATTGAATAGACCTCACTCTGTCTTGCCGATACCCCGCGGGTCAAAGCCGACAATGTCCCAGTCTTCGCCCGTCACGGTCGTATGGAAATATGGTCCCAAGCCGTAGGCTAGAACAGTTCCTCCAATTCCGGGCCCTCCTTCAATACATCAGTCAGCGGAGGCAGAACAATGAATTGCAAAACTTATGCGCACCAGGGTTCATGAGAACAGAGCCCTTGCTGGGACCTTTCCTCGCTCTATAGCGAGCCAATGCGACTTGAGCCGTTCCTGCGCTAGCGTTGAAATAGTCCAACGGCACGCTGAGAATGCCAATTAATCTTCTGGTGCTGGATTATTCAGACGGCATGACCTACATGATATGACCGCACTCAGCTCCAGGGACACTGTCGGGCTCCTCGCACTTGTACCATTTCACAGTTCCGACGACGGGCTGTGAGTCATGCGGGTCTGGAGCCCTAGTTTTGCAGATTGATGGCCATCCTGGCAAAGACGACCTGAAGAAGAAGAGCGCGCAAAGTGCAAGGAGCGGCACTCCATGAGCCAGCCGGAAGCGATGTCCTGATCTCTTGGAAGCGTCGGCATCGTCACGGTCAGCCTCCACCGCGGACACTTGGGGAGTATCGTGTTGCGTGGCCTTCGCTTGCATCGCGGAAACAACGCCTGTATTCCGAGCTATATGAGTCGCCTAACTCTGTCGATGAGGCGAGAATACCGCAAAGCTTCAGAATGAAGCACGGTTCAGAAGACCGCATAACCCGCAATGAATAGGTACATACCTAGGGAGCTAAGCAGGAGAGGTAGGTACGACGTTGAACTCTGTATGCAGCGTGTCGAAAGCAATTCGAATATTGGCACCTCAGGGTCGTGAAAATGGTCATGATCCTGGTGTATCCGACGGAGTGCTTAGCAAGACATACTGCCATATCGACCCTGGGGCCGCGTGATTGGACAGCAGGACATAGTTAGCTCCGTAGGTCCTGCTGGTACAATCCCATCGTGTGATATCCTGTGATATCGTGCAGCAGCCCGACGGTGGCGAGGTTCCGGTGGGAGATTAGCCTTGGCCCTGATGCTTTGACAAACATGACCATTTCCTGATACCGAATGGAAGATGGGTTGACGAGTACTTAGTATCCTTTGTAAGGCTAGCTAGCCTGTAGTGTAAAGGTAAACGCTGCCACAAAGAACAGTTATCTTGTTACAACACCGCCGCCGGAAAGCAGCGGCCCGCGTTCCCGTCGGCGCGTCGAGCAGGCGCCCACAAGTCACCGCTGTCTGCCAGTATCTGCTGTTGAGTCGAACATTCAAACTTGTTCAGCGTTCAGCACTCAACGATGCCGCTATCATCGCTGTTCTTTGCATGGATGACATACCAGATTCACCCAAAGTCCGCTACTCATGACTTTCTATTTTTCAAAGCCGACAGGGAAAGACGTTCTTCGCGTCGGCGGAAACTTGGACGACGATGTACTTACCGGTGCGTTCTGAATAGAAGATAAATTGGAATTTAGCTAACAAAATGATGTTCAATATGTGATGGCATTATCCCTCGTAGTCTTCCCCCCTAGTCGCTTTGCATGGGGTTTTGAAAATTGTAGCCTTGACGTCACCGCCGCTCAGTCAAGCCTGAGTCCATACTACCGTTACGGTGAATCAAAAGCAGACCCGCAAGTTTCACGCAGGTGGGTGAATAAGACTTGGATTATTGATACTGAATCCTTAGTTTATGTCTGTTCAACACAAACAGTCGTGTCCCTCTGTTGAAATATCCGAAGAGGAAGAGGAGCCCAATTTCTCGGCGACGAAGCTGCACCATGCGGTCTCCCGTACAATGCGTTTCACACATACTTACATCCCTGAGCCCTCCGCTGAGCCTAGGCATTCGCCGCTCCACATCCCGCTCATACTCGCAGGCTCGTTGCTGCGAAGGCTCAAACCGTGATGGCTGGCTCGGAGAAACCAACAGCTTAAACGGTTACTCAGAATCGTGTGGCCACCTCATACTCTCTATCAGCGGTTACAGCGGACCCGCAGCCATCTTCTCCTGCTTTTTATCCGATCGAAGGACATCGGCCTCTGGCAATTCCCGAAATCTATGGGTGCATGTTGAACTCTAATGCATCATTGTCTAAGAACCGACTTCTTATCTACCGATGACGCTCCTTCAACACGATCCCTTCGGTAACCCAACGGATCGACAAGTATCCGAGCTAAGCCGCTGGGTCAATCGGGCAGAGTACCATGTATACGGCTGGCACGTTCAACACTAGTCTTATTCGGGGGAGCATCCAAGGTACTTCTCCGCATCATACCGCTGCAGGAAATGCAGGTGTGACGCCACAATCGATCCAATACCTTTGCTTGCGGTGCGGTCGAAGCTCGGGATCACTGTGGGAACGCGGATGCACGACATCGCAGGAAGCACCTCCGACAGAATAGACTCGCCTGCTTCCTACAAGCCAGCCGTCAGTTGTTCCGCATCGACGGATCTGAGGAGCTCATGTCCCACGTGGGCTGGGAGATGTTCCATTATCGTGTGAGTCTTCTATTTGGGCTGTGGGTGTCATGTATCAATGAGTTTCAGCAGTGTTTCAGGGCAGCTTTGTTTAGCCTGTTGGTCACCGATTGCACAAGTTGGGACATGGTCATAGCAGACTCCACGAGGCAATTCACCGCTCAATTTAGATCGTGCTGGCTTCGGATATCCATGCCCACGAGATTTTGAGTACTAGGCCGCACCAATAGTCTTCGGTCCTAGATTGGTCCTGACTGAGCATTCGCCGCACTTCGTCAGACGGTGAAGCGATTAGCTGCTCCCACACTCGTCATCGAATTGGAGTCTAAGGTCAGCGTCTCTCGGGGAAACACTCTAGAATGGCCCGCCGTCAAGACAAGTGTGGGACGTTATGGACGAAGAGCGCAGTGCGCTCGCCCAACAAGTTTTCGAAACGATCTCGGAAATCGCCATACTGCATGGTACTTCTTCAGCCCGGGTCGCCTGGATAAGCTTTTTTCGAGGAGCCCACCACATAGCGGTCCACGGACAAAATGTCCATTTCAAGGAAGTTCCGTTCAGAAATAACTTGCGTCATCCTGACGCATTTTCAAAGACGACCGAAATACGAAAACGTCCCAGTCGCCTGTTATGCAAGTTATGCAGATTTTGAACATATACACTGTCTGGTTTGAACGTTCAAGGCGAAGCTTGAGAAGCGGCCGCGTGCCACGTGTATTGCTTGTTGGTCCGACGTGGTTCAGAGAACAGGTCAAGCGCGCGGTACACGTCGCCAACATCGGATCCCCCCGATAGCGACAGGAACCGGCCAAGTCAGCTCGTATAGGCAGGTTTTCAGACTTTGAGAGCCGGCGACGTTCCTGTCCTGGAACATCTTTCCTTCGACAAGTCTCGAAACGTAATAGAACCAGTAGCCGGGGATCTTCCTGGCTGGCCGAAATGGATCCGCCTTCGCCCGCTGCGATGGGCCTGTGCGGACAAGATCCTCAAAGGCGTCTCTGGTGTCACCTTCGGCCCAACGCCTTCCTCTCATCCGACCAATTGCTTGCCGTTTTCCTCGGCTTTTTGTTGCGGCCGTCTTCGCCCTCGATCAACTTGAGCGTCGGGCCCAGACAGGAAGACGGTGAGTGGTGGCTCCAAAAATATTGCTTCAAAATAGACTTATGATACATCGCTTCCAGCGTGAATTCTGACAACTCTGGTCGTGATCTGATATTCTGTGCCCGAGTTCAAAATTGTGAGATGGCTTTTTTGCATTTAGAACAACCAAAGCATGTCTGATTTCGGATGCTTTTGGCCCTCAAAGGGTTATGCTTCGCGCTCGATGGAGTTGTCACTTGAAGTTCTCTACCTCATAACAGGATACCTCCCGGACAAAGCGGATTTGTGTCCACTATGTCAGGTCTCAAGAAACTTTCGAGTCGCCGCGGAACGTGCTCTTTACAGTACTCTCGCGCTGACCAACCCCGTCCAAACCCGAGATGTCTGCCGAACTCTCGCAGACAGTCAACGCCTGTCGACCATTGTCCTGTCGTTTTCCATCACTCTCGAGCAGGAAAGCGATGCTAATGACGAACCTCCTATTCCGCCGGACTACTGGGATTCTATATCTCAGTGTCTGCGGATGACGACGCGCTTACGCTCACTCATGATCACTATCGACAGTGGCGACAGTTTAAAGAAATCCTGTATTCTCAATGGGGTCACATTTCAACTGCAAACACTCCGCTGGGATCTAGCCTGGGACGCGGATCTCGTAACATTCCTTACCTCCCAGTCTCGACTTGTCGACCTGCACATCGCAGACTTCAACGACGACCTTCCCGAAAATGAGCTGATCACCAGCAACTCTCTGCGACAAGCCGCGACCCTGCCGATGCTATCATCCCTTGAATGTACATTTTCGGAGGCTGTTGGCATTCTTGTACCCGGGAGACCCGTTACCCATGTCAAATCTTGCTTCTCCCGCTCTGAACAGAACGAGAAGCGGGCCGAGATGGCGGTGCTTATGTCGAACTTGCGCCTTGCGACCAAGCCCCTGCGAAGTTTAAATGTATCGGACGGTTCTTATGGAGGACACTTCTCGCTTGAGTTCTTGACCAATATTGTCACGGCCTTCTCTCCGGCAGTAGAACTGCGATATCTCGGTGTGTTGGCATTGCCGGTAGACGGTGAGGAGGTCAGTAAATTCACTCATCCATGCATTTTTGTGATCTCATGAATGACTTGATACTCCTATTTTCGTAGAGATTACGATTCTACGGCCAGCTTAGGCGCTTGAAGAATTTGCAATGCGTGGAATTTGACCTCTCCGAATGGGATCCAGCGCCAACTATGCTGGCGGCTCTGCGGGCGCTTGCTCGTGAACTGCACCTCTATTGCGCCTCCATCAGCACCGCTGTCTTCATATGCGAGTTTGAGCCCTTTGTCCTAAAAGCAACCGCTGGTGTATGGACGCTAGAAGACGCAATGACGGCGGAGCCCGCAAATCTCTGGCAAGAATGGCGCTAATCTACGCAGGCAGGGCTTTTAAATCGCGATAGCGATCTGGCGTTGCATGATCTGAAGGAAGGAGGTATGTGAGCTAACTCATATCATTGAGCCTGCTTCCTGCCCTGCACGCAGATGCTATCTCCACTAGGGAATGACATCATCAGGGGCAGGTGGACGAGATACCCTTTGCCTTGTGCTAACGAAGTTTTTCTCTGTGCCAGGCTCAGTCTTGTCTATATCATCCGCGACTAGGTCCCTTCTTAGAGAAGCTGTCACAATGTCAGTGATTAACCTTTTACCTGACATTTTAACTTAGTCGTTGTGAATAGAAGGCTCATCTCCATGGGTCGTTCGCCGTCTAACTTAGACGGCCATCTCCACGGCGCCATCGAATTGTAATTTTCCCAAAATACGACACACAGGTGCGCTATTATCTGCAAGCCCCCAGGCCCGCAGCCCTCTCGCTGACCCATCCTCATCGCTAGATCTTTTTTCGGTGGTGAAAAAATTATTTTCCTGCTCAAAGGAAGCAGCCACTCAGATAGATCTCTGACCTCAATGGTTTCCTCGGAACTGTCTTCCCACCGATGTCCCATTGAGACATCCATCGTCTTCCGCTCGATAATTCCCTGTACAATGCTCGGCCGACATCGTCCGCTTATCGTGACTTATCGGACTTAGATCTCTGCACGTGCACCGCATCGATCATGGCCTTCGTTCGTAAGTTAGTGACTGGAATATTGCTTCTCTCAACCGCTATCCTAAACCGTCGTGTAAGCGGAACTTTCATCTTCATGCATCGACGCTGATAAAAACGCTAACTGGCCATTTCAATTCGTTGTAGCGATCAAGCTATTCCCTGGTCGCTTCTTGATCCCAGCATTGCCCTACGGCAGTTTATCTGAGAGGCACGTAGAGATGACTTCCTCAGGTTGTACGTACTGTACGAGCTATCTGTATGCAAGTCTCTCAATTTATGCTATCTTACAGCTCTAGACATTCGGCCGATCCCCGCTAGCGCGACCATTGACGTGCGCCATGCTGTCTTGTGGCCGGACGCCCCGCTAGAGCGTGTCCTGCTTCCCGAAGATGACGGCGGTGTACACTTTGGCGCATTTCTATCCGGAAAAGACGATCCGCTCGCAGTGATTTCCTTGTTCCAGGAGAATATCCCAGCAGTCAATGACGCGTCCGAATATATCGAGGACAACGCGCTGATGGACGCTCCGACTACCTCAACGAAGATCTTCCGATTCCGGAAATTCGCATGTTATCAGTCTTATCAGGGTCAAGGAATAGGCAGCGCTTTGCTACGGCACGCGCTCTTGTATGCAAGGACGGAACTGGGGGCGTCTGTCGTGTGGTGCGACGCGAGAACGGCGACCGCGGATTGGTATCGAAAGAGGGGGCTCGTTTCGTTCAGAGAGCCTTTCTATAAACATTCGGTGGAGTACATTCGAATGAAAGTCGTACTTTGACTGGATAGGTAAAGATCTTCCAGCTTCATGTATCTCGGGCGACATTTACTAAGCATTATGACACCCTAGTATTACAGGCATTATTGAGGGATGAGGCTTTCCCGATCGTTGTATATTCTAGAAACGCTCAAGCTTAGGTATCACATACTCCACAGTGTGGGCGGAGGTGTCAAACCCTGGACGTTGTCCTCGTCACGATGAGCTGTCGACGCAGTTCGTCTTCACTTGAAAACGTACCCTCTTTCACCTCTGACAACGGTCATTAAAGCATATACAGTCTGGAATAGTAATCATCCTACCTCCCGAGGTCAGAATGCCTTCGTGCTCCCCCCTATCTCCTAAATTGATGAAAGCCGTCCTCTCGCTTACAGTCCTCGCTGCTGCTCACTCATGACGGGACTCGGGGCGATAGCCCCATCCTATCTCTGTAGAATCCGTCTTCCCGCGGGCCTCGCACTAGAGACCTATGGAGATAGTGCAGATCCTTCATAGGCCGTTTTGACGGGTATCGTGATCTCGCTTCGAAATTTATCTGACAACTGCTTTGTCACATGTCGTACAACAATTCAATTCTTCCCTGGCTCAACTCGCCGTGGTTTCCTTTACAAGAATCCGGAGGCGAGGTTTCCTATTTCCTGGGCTTACCCCCCGACATCGTGCGTCGCTTCTACCGGGAGATATGATGGCTGCTGAGCATTCACACTACGAACCGGGCTTTTCAAAGTGATTCCGGTGCCTTTCGAATCGAGCTCCGCTGTTTTACAATCCGACTCTTTCCGCACCCTTCTCGAACGCCACGACCCGTTGTTCGCACTCCATGTGTCGCAGCTGGCATTCGGCTATTATACCCGCACCACAGTCCGGGATCCCTTGAAAGCTATCTCACAAATCATGGTCCACTCCTTTCTGTCCCTTGGGTCGGAAGTGATTGAGATCTTCTGATAACAAACTCAGAGCCGCGAGGCACCGTGTTACATCGTCTACGGTTCCTGTTTTCTGCGTCATTTTTGATCGCGGAACATGTTAGGTAGGCTTCGCTGCACTGTACTTCCCCGCGTTAAGCGTCAATTGTGATACAGGTATTGCTGTTGCTACAGACGCTTCCAACGCATTCCTTTGTGTGGTGTTCGCCGTCTGCTCGGACCCATCGCTGACCCGTTGGAAGGTTCACGGATGTACCCAGCCCGATCTGGATAAAATACATGATTCTGCTTTCTCCAGCCGGCTTCAGCGCCGAAATCAATCGATAAGGTCGCTCGCCGCACCTCTCCGTCCGCTCGACGGAGGTCCCTAACGGCTAGTGAGCCGCTGGTGGGCTCATGTGCCAAGTCCAACTCTGCCGTCACAGCCAAAATGACATCGTATGGGGAGCTGACTTCCTTTGTCAACCGTGCAGCGCGCTCCGTCAGGGTGAACAACAGCTGATCGCTCTGTCCGTTATAAAAGACTGTTGGTTTCATAGGTAAGTCCACTGCACTTTAGAATCCTCATTTCACCGCTCATCACTGGTCTTACCGCGATTCAGATCACGGCGTCGCGTTGCTACTTTTCGGCTGTGCCTTCGGGATTCCCGTCTTTCCCCGTCTTGAGGTGGATGAGGGGGGCCCGATCATAGCCGAAATAGTAGCACCGGGTCCTCGAGGATGCTTCGCCCAAGGCCCGACATGATGCGTCGATACTCACCAGTTACATAATTCGCCACGGATTCTGCGGCCTTCGATACTCTCTGAATCAGACGCTACATCCCTTCGATTTCTTACTCTCTTTCAGGAAGTCTGCTTTTTCACAGCACTTGATGTCTTCGTACGCGTGGGTTTTAGCTTTCTTCCGCCTACTTTTGGCCATGCGGCTCCCACTATGCATCTCTGCAGATCTCCGCGCTCTTGCTAGTCGTGTGCGGGGTAAGCATGCTGCCAGTACATGCATTATTACATATCTCTTCCTGTGCTTTATGTATACTACTTGTCGAATTGAATAACTCTGTACGTGTTATAGCCTATGTTTTACGGGAAGCCGAATGCAGCTCAGGGAACATGCATCATACCTCATTCACGATTGCTCCTTCGGGCGATAGCCAGTAGGAATATTCCCTCAGCATACCGTGCAGATAGGACTGTCGGTCTGACGTAACACACGGTGTCCCCGCGACGCGAAATGGGACAGGTCGCCATCAGACTTCAAGTTCGATGCGGCCACAATACTCAATATTATGTAGCGGTCCAAGAAATGTGTAATCAGGCTGGCTTATGCGAGTATTGGCGAATCCGTGGCGTGATAGTACATGCCACCTGATTTTCTTCGAGAATTGGCATACAGTACCCCCGGGATACTGGGCAATGCACATTCAATGCTGCAGAGTCGTACAGGTACACCATGAACTTGACTAGTGAATCAATTCCGCATCACTTTCTGAGTAGGCTGGCATACGCGACATGAAAGAAGGCAGCTATCTTGGCGCGTTCGAATCAGATCGCGGGGTTCGTCCGCGCACAGCGGGTGGCCAGAGAGTGAAAACCTTGGTGCTTGGAAGCTTGGAACACCGTTCTGGTCCAAAAAGTCGAGGCGGCGTCTGAGATATAGCTCGCGTGGCCAAGCAGCCCGAAGATCGATGTCTAGTGAACAAAATCCGACCGACTCGAGCGAGGCGATACGCAGCTGCGGTCAATCGTGATATTGATAGTAGCCGCCATGTCTCAATGGAGTTGCGTTCACGAAAGCGAAGACCGGATATCACAAGACCCAAGGACCCTGCAAGAAAAGACGATAGCGGTTTCTCCATGCTCAAAAGCAGGTCAATTTCCGAGCCTATGCGCCCATATCTTGCAGCCGCCTGGGCGTGTTGTACACGCGGCATGCAGAGAAAGCCGACGCGCCTGTGTTACCATCCTACTGGAGCGTACTTCGATCCGAGAAGGTTGAATGCGGGGTAATTTGAGTGTCGGAAGATCACCCCGTGATGATCAAGATACGTGCGATTGCGTATGCTGGCCGTGCGTTTTGGCCTCGTGCCGGGAGAGTAAGCGGTACCTTCGATATCGCGTCGCCAAGACAGATAAGCATTGCATTTTGTAAGAAATGCATAAATCAAAGTTGATAGTAATTATACCAAGGGCGCTGTCTAGTATTGTACACGCTCTAGCATGATTAGCTGCTGCTAGATCTCCGTGGCCTTAGAGAGGCAAAAACGACTTGCATCGCGAACTAACTCTCTCTAAGCCCACGCAGGCGCCCAGCAGCGCGCATCCGAATAGACGCCTATCTCTAAGAGAATTCTAGTAAACGCAGGAACACCTCAGCTTCGACGTGCCGTATTAGCAACGATATACGTCGCTCCCCGTGGAAATATGCCACCTGATAGAAGGTGAATACAATGTCGCCACCGTCAGGCGTAGAATCCCACAGATGTGCAGGTTACGCTTGTAGCTATTGCGTATACCGTATAGAGATAGGAAAGCCAAGAAAGCCAACCGTAGCTCTATATAGCGAAAAGATGACAAAACATCACAAGCAGGATGTCGCACAGAAATGAATAAGCATCAATTTCGAACATTGAGACATGCTTAGTAGGGCTGGTGCCGAGATTTGCTACTGAGTTTCGCATAGTACAGGGACCCAGCGCGCGCCTCCAAATCCAGTTTTCCTGCGTGAGATGAAAGCTAGGCTGAGTAGTCCGTAACAGTCTGAGGGCGAGCAACATAGAAAGTCGCCTATACATTCAGTGATCACGATGGATGCATTGACACATGTTGTCCATTGAATCGAAACGAAATCTATGAAAGTCGCTCTCAAACTAGGCTATGTTATCCCTCGGAAGATAATGACAGATGGATGAGCCTGGCTGCCCAGGAAGCTAGGAGAGTTGCACACGATGTGGTGGTCTTTGGAAGGTACGGCCGCTACAGTCTAGAATCGATTGCCGAGCGTAGCGGTGGCATTCGAGAACTTTGCGCTTAGAAAGCACGGATCCGAAGATTCCCCAAGGCCTGCCCTTCTACGTCCTGACAGACACAATGGAGCGGCGGTCCGAATAGAGTGATCGATATGAAACTCTCATTATGCAGGAATTTATACGCTATCAACAGAACTGATTCGAGACTTAATGGCTGACTTTGGCGTGTCTTGCGGATCCAGGGCTACTGCGATGCCCACCGGTAATGAGGCGGCGAGATAAGACCCCGCATGAGCGACTGCAACTTTGAAAGAGCGTCCGTACAGAACAGAAAGAGAAGTAGAGATAGAGTCGAGAATGTATCTTCGCGTATAACCACTGTAGTGCGAGATGAATCGATTTGTGACCGCTGACCACGACAAGTGCCAGCGGAACAGCACTTGGAGCGGGGATGGTGATATCTTCCACATGGGAAAGGCGAGTATGGCCTATACAACTTTGTCCAGACCGCTTGGTACGTAGCTTGATCTGCGGGAGAGCCACGAAGCCGATAAAGGGCACCGTGGGGATATACCGAGAACCGTATCTGTGAGTGAGTGGGCGTCAATGGAAGATATACAAATGCCACCAGGAAGCCAAGACGTTACAACAATTGACAAAAAAAACGCGCAATCTCGAATCGATTCGTAGAGTGAAAACAAGAATTTAGATGGACCAGCCTCAAGAAAGGTCGAGCGATCTGTGTGCGGTGTAAGGGGCCGGCCGAGCGTCCGGAACTAGGTGGTTCAAAACACTTGGCCAGTCGGGCAGGGGATTGCGGTTGACAATGTGAAAACGAGAATGGATCGGGGAGAGATGCGAGGGAATGTTCTGAGTTTAGCATCTTTATACATATATAAATTTAGTAGTACATGATCGCCGCAGAATTATCAAGCACTAGTGGCAACTAGAATCAGCTACGGAGTCAACTTATTCGGACTCAGATGTGCTTTTTCTCAGAAACATAGGGTGCATGCGATCGACTCCGCGAGCTGAGAAGTGACCACGCCCGTACTAAAACGAACGGCGCGATGCATTTTTAACCCAACCTCTATTAATTTCTAGAGAAAGGAAAGGAGAAACGGTGAACTAAACATCTACCCAGTGACTGTGACAGTGGCAGAGACAGCTCACTATCGAGATACTCAGATCCGAATCGGCACATGCGCGTAAGTTAGACACATCCGATGCAACCCGCGCTTTCCAAACTCTGGGTGGAGGAGGTCTGGACACCCATAACGTGCGACCTCTCGTCAACGCTCTGTTCGGCCGTCCTCTCATCGTGCGTGTCGCTGCAGGACGGCGCTTGTCTACATATCTTACACAAGTTGAGAGAGTCGTGTCGTGTAGTCTCAACCAAGCGAACTCGACGTCAGGCCATCTTCGCGGAAGCTCGACGGACATACCGGCGCGGAATGGCGAGCGGTGCATCCCCGTCCATCTTTCCGCCAGAGCGCGGCCGTGTCTCGTACCAGATCCCTCCGTGTGATCTGCTGGGATGTCACGCCTTCCGAGTCCCCCTGGGCGATGCATCCCGAGGTTCATGAGGATCCATGTGCGGATGTCGCGCGAGTCGCGATTCCCTAAGAAGGCCATGTTCAATGAACGGAGGAGGGAGTATGCTTAGTGTTGACCTGCGAGTTGATCCGTTACGCACATGATGCGTGTGTGCGCTGCATAGCAGATATATCACGGGGATCGCAGGAGAGTGTCGATCGATATGACACTCCTGCATATTTGCACAGGGTACGTGTCTACAGAGGGTCCCAGGTAAGGCACTTCACTGCAATCAGTATATAATAACATGGGGGAACTCAGTGCACCAACCAACCACCCATGGCAGAACGCATTCAACAGACGGTAGTACATTTAGCTACCGGGACTCTACCCCTATTTAGGAAGCAGGACTCTCGAGTTATGAGTCTAGGAATCATTGACCCGCAGGACATGCACGAACACAAGGCGTTATCGACCTCCGGTATGTTGCATTACTCGAGAGACCCTCCTGGTGCGCAAGATCCGCCTTCCTTTCCGAGTTTGTGCGCGGAGCGAGCGATATGTACCCCACGATTAGACTCACCAGATAGACTGTATTGCTGTGGGGAAGAGGATCTATATAAACGGGAAATGCCTCAGAGAACTCTCAATGAAATCCTGTCGCGTCGTGCCCGAGAATGTTGACATTAAACCAACTCAGATAATTAAGTGTATGCTTATACGAGAACTTTACGTAGAATATGAGATCAGAGAGAGCAAGACAAAGAGATTATGCGATAACGATCGCCCATAGGATGTGAGAGATTGTTTTTATAACATCACGTTTCCTTAGACGGCGCACACACCGAATTTTCCGGGAAAGGGCGGGTGAGCGACGCTTTGTTGTCCAGCCCTAACCGGAACAAATCGTGCGTGTAATCGACATGGCTCTCAGGCGTCATATACGCGCATATGAATCTCGACGCCACTGTGGACTTGAGAGCGTTGAAGCGAACGAAGTGCCTAGAGCGAGATCTGATCGCTATCAGCCCTGCTCGTTGCTAGGTTAATGGCTACCTCAAATGTACACACATAGCGTAGCACGAACCGAGAAGCTCGCTGAGATCAAAGGAAAAGCAAAGGAACAATAGGGACAAGCGAGACACGCATCCCATCATCCATCATCCCACCATCGTCGTTTCCTCCCTTGCCTCATATCAGGCTTCATAAAATACTACGCCATACCCTGTAAGGTGTATAGATCCTGATCCATCCTCTTCTCATCACGATCCATGTCATTATTTGAGCGATGGCAAGAGAGTGTCATTGGACAATAGCGCACGCAAACCGACTCGGCAAATGGCGTCAGAGTCTGCGCCCAACAAACGAAACTTGCATGGGTTGTGCAGGTGTCTGACGAGATGAGGACCGTGGTGTAGAACATGCATCTACATACACGTCAGTTTTTGTGCGAACAGTGTGAGAACCTGGCGCCTGACGAATGGGCTTGTTAAGTCTTCGAGGAGGACTCGTTTCAAGTGACTTCCTGTGTCTCATGTGGTGCACGAGATTGCAGGCCAGCCCTGTGCAAGTATAGTGTTCGATACGACGTTCGCGGTCGAGTTACGATGGACGAAACGAAAGTCGATTGTGAGTGACTATGAGAATTGCAACACGAGCAGATACCCACAAAAAAACCATGTAATTGCACGCCGCTGAACCTTGGGAGGAAGGCGAATCGGCCGACGGACACCTGGGTCACGTGCCTCGCTGGACGAGAACATAGACACATCCTGAGAAAACGGCCACATTAGAACCTTGAAATGAAAGGTTTAGCAATGAAGACGGTATGTACACTGTTGTACCAACCCCAGAAGACGGTCTCCAGTTGCATCTGCAACCACGCACAGCCGTATCAGCAAGGGATACTCTATATTGCACAGACTCGCTTTCGCGAATCAAGCGAAAAGTGCCGTCACAACACAGAGGGAGGCCAGCGACTTCTGATCATAATACCTGCGAACGTCAGCATCTAAGAGCGAGATGCGGGGCCTTGTAAGGAATGAAAATGAAAACATACGACGGTAGTTTTTTTTCACCGCACATTGAATCAAGGCAAATTGAGGCGCGAATGAGCTTCTGACAAGGAAAGCAACAGCCTCCCGTAAGATTTAATCTCGCGTTTCATATCAATACTTAATGACGTGTGGACTAGCCGCGAGACGGATCAATACACTTCACAAACTAAATTCTTCCAAGTGTCTTTCTCCTCTGAGCATTTGCCAGAGTAGAGTTAACTCTGAACGTACGATGACGTCACCGACAGAGCGGAAGCCCGTTTTATATGATGGAGCTGTGATCGCCGTTATACGTACCAAGTGCGTGTCACTGATAGCCCTCGCATACCCACACGCTGCTTCGCATGAAAATTCAGAATGGCACAGGATACGCATTCCGGAAAGGCTATCCATCACCGAAAGATTACAGTCAGGAAACCCCCACTGCGACGTGGTGTCGTGTGCGACCCGTATACTGCAGGAGGCCAATAGTTGCGACGGAAAGAGACCAGCAGTATGGACCGCGTGGGATGAGAAGAAGCGTCGAGTTGTCAGGGAAGTGACACTGCTTCATAATTTCAACATGGCCCACACGTAAGCGCGCAGCCTGTCCCTTCCAGTTCAACTCTCTCCTCGTTTGCGCATACTGCATACTCTGGTGCAGGACTCCATTTTCTAGAGTCCCTTGTGGCAAAGTATCTCTTGTCAAGAATGAGGGCACAAGTCCGCGCGGCAAATAATTAGAACTCTACAGGCAGAGAGTTTCTGGTAGAACACTGAGGCTCATAGTCATTATGTATATATGTTTCGTTCCTCGACACCTTCGCCTGCAACGCACTAGCAAGCGGACACAGGATATCAACGAGGGTACCAATTCCGAGCTCCCGCCCCCACCGCGCGATCGGTCTGGAGTCACTACGTGAGCCAGAGTGTGACCTGTACATGGCCCGTTGGAAAACAGAGACTCTGACATCTCATGTGCAAAATAGCTCTCATGAAGAGCCGACGGAGGGCCAGCGGATCATCGATTCGAAGCATAGAAGTTGCCCCAAAAGTAAAACCGTCCTGACACTGACGATGGCTGTCAGTACCTGAAAAATCTTCGCGGCCAGAATTACACCCAGTATCTACCTGCTCTCACTACGCCTATCTGCCAAAAAGTACATTGAAAGCTCAACTGTGAACCTCGGCCACCTTCCACTCTAGACGCGGCTCCTGAAACATACTTCTGCTGAGTGGCACTAATGTCGATGATATCCACTCGCTCCTGTCGTCGTGTCACAACCAGAAGCCATGTGTAGCTATGTGGCTTGATAGCTCGTCGGGGTGGAACGCTCCGACAATTACATGCTGCTTTCTCCGCCACTTCACCTGCTCGTTCCCAGTCGCGCAATCTAATGTAAGGGCTAGCTGGCCCAGTCGCTCTCGAGGCGAGTTGGCGTAACAGCATTGCTGACCAGGGCCAGTGGATAGACTGAAGTAGAGCTTCCTCTGCAGTCTGGTGTTCGCCAAGGCCAAAGGGTAGGTGTACCTAGCACCGGTATAAACATTATGTACGGCGAGCATTCCAAGTTAGCACGGAATTCGCCTGATGCGCGCTACATTTCGGCCATGCGAACTAACCATTTATTACTGAGATAAGCAAAAAGGCCTTCCATTGATGCCACTCCGAACCGTCCACAGTCATATCTGCCTGCTGGAAAATTCGGACCATTTCTCGCGCGTAGGAAACGAGACCGAGATGGGCACCAATTCGGATGCTATGCGTGATTAATTGGTTTCTGGTGGGCGTGTCGGAGAGACACATTCCATGTTGCTCACTTTTTTGCATCATTACCGTTTGCCAACTGGCTGTCTGCTATGAACTTCGCTCCCACACTTGCACGGTATCACAAGTTACGTGAGTAAATTTCAACTGGGGTTGCCAGCAGCCAACGTTGACGTATGGCAGATATGTCTCTCGATGTGCGTCGACAGCTACTGCAACAACACTGTCAATTACACTGTGGAGTCTTTATTATCACTTTTGTCTACGCGTGTCCTTAGCCCCAAATCGAACAAAGATCTGTTTCTGCATCCACTTTTGCATAGAGCACCTGACGTAACAGAGTCGAGCCAGACCACTTTATGTGCGCAAATTGCCATAAAACGTTAAGCCCAGGTCACACCGAATAATAGTCCGGTGTACTCATGGGTTCTACTGCGACGCGCGACTCTGACGGATGAGTGTTCGCACCGTTTATGCACTCATATCATCTTTGCAACTGTGGTGCATCGCAGCATGCCGTTTCTGTGGAGACTGTTCTGCCCTCTCCTGCGGGATGATTGCGTCTCCCACTGCAGCCGCGTCCTGCCGAGGCACAGTCCACGCGGCTGAGACCGCATTTGGAGGAAGTGTGGCGTGCTAACGCTCATGATCCCCCAAGATTCGCTAAAGCAAGCCATCAATGACCACCGACGATGTCCTATCCCGACGTTTTTTCACCCGGCTGCTGCAGCTGCCTACGTTTTAAGCAATTAGCTTTGCAATGACAATGCGTGCTGAAATTAGATTTTATACTCGATTGTGCTGAATTACAGTCCACGTGGGCTGGTGCATCATCATTGTGCCTGATATTATACTGTATAAGTTGCACTGTGAATTCTTGAGGGCTCCGCTGCCGCCGTAAGTGGTTAACCGAGACCTTCCAAACTTTACTGTGCAATACATCCTCTCTTAGCGGCGACTAACCTTCTTGTGCGCGTGCAGCTACACTCCCATCTCAACAAGCTACCACATATTGAGCTAGCATCTCTTCCAGTCCACTGGCCTACAAGTTTCTTGATGGACTTATTAGCATCTCTTCTGTAGTGAGATTATTATCGATACTCTCTCTGCACAAAGATCCACTACAGATCAGACGCTGCGCTAGAAGCAGGACACCAACTTTCGCACAAAGAACCGTGTCGATTTAATGCGTTCCGGGACTACAGCGAGTTGAGCTCCAATGGCACACATTGGGGTCGAGTCTTGGAGATTTAATGCATACTCCATTGGAGCTATATCTCTGGTCCGGTCAGATCAATCAACCAATTGAGTGCTCGACTGCACCGCGCACCTGGATTACCTCGCTGCTCCCGAGTCGGATTGTCATGGTGTGCGGGAACTGACAGCCGCTTGAAGCATCGGAAGACGTCGTTGCATCCATAGAACTCTGAGTGCCTGCACATTCCTTCTGCTAGAGAATTGTATACAAACCGGACTAGTCAGTATATGCGACGAAGCAACACGCGGGTGATGGCACTTAAGCCGATCGTCGTGTATTCCGATGTGCTCTTGGCGCTCCCTCCGATCTGAATCCCCTATCGTCCTGTGATAATGGCCGCCTATTTTATATAACCGTTCCTTCCGCGAGTCTTTCCAATGTGTGAAAATCCCTGCAATGCTGTACTCCATATGTGCAGCGCCGTTTCGCGCACACACTAATGCGCAGACGTGACACACCAAAGGATTTCATGCTCCCCCTGCTCGCGCCTCTCTTCGATGCATGTACGGTTCGCTATCATCTCCTCTCTCACCGCAGCGGACCGCCGACCTAGCTCCGAATTCCCAACATTACACCGCGGCCGACTCATGCAGAACCCATCGACAGCTGTCAAAAACAGGCTGCCCTTTTTCCGTCTTGGGCGCCCAAAAGATGCGATGACTACTGCCACAGGGCGCACTTCTAAGGAGATATTGGCGCCAGCGCTCTCTGCGAGGCGGATCCTCTGCAGCGAGTCCCAGCCGTGTTCACGCCTGCCGAGTGGGAGGCCGACCAGAGACACTGGACAGCTTAAAGTGACGAGCACGGAAGTTGACCAGGCTAGAATAGACTGAGACATTCGTGCTTCTCGCCCCTTCCAGGAAAATCGTTCTTGCTCACGTCGCGCCCGCCCTTCCATCCTTGGCTCCGCCCTCCGAGCCTTACCTCTTCGTTCCATCCCTCGGAGGCTTGTTCGCACGTCCTCACACTCGCGGATGACGGAGGCCTCGAAAAAACGCCCGCCAAAAGCTCCTGGAGATTGAGCTTGGGCACTATGCATCATCTTAAACAGGGCCGGTGTTCGCCCTCCACACCGTGGGACCAACCACCCACCGTTGCCCGTGCAAAAAAACGAGCCGGAATGAGGTCCCGCCGCGACGTGGGCGCCCGGGCGTGGCTCAGGCGCCGGGGCGGGTTCCGTTTCGCGCTGTTTCTGCTCGTTTGGACAGCTGAACGCATTTGGGACGTCAGTGCGTGGTACGCGCAAGCACCAGTTACGTCACCTTCGCGCCGTCGACTATCGCCTGTTCGGCATCCTGTGCAGCTCTGGGGTCTTTTCTTTTCGCGTGATGTGATCAGTTTTTTTTTCTCGAGATACGCACTGTTTGCACGCCTGTGGTAGGGGTACCTTTGTGGGCCATG
>QUOP01000236.1:0-126442 GCA_003675405.1 Hericium coralloides | reverse complement strand
TGTATCTGGAATCGTGAGCTCTTGAAACAATTCGGTTATTCTGAGGCATAGTTACCCGATACATTCTATCAACACGGCGTTGAAGACGATCCAAAAGATACTGTCGTCTGTTCGGCAAAGACTCGACAAAAATTCATGCGCAGCGGGTGCACGATGGTCGATGGTGACGCCCTGAGAGGATCTTTGAATGCACCCATGGATGTAATGCCTCGCGAGCCATTTTGATCGCGAATTCTGAATGATACCATTGCACCAACCTAAACTTGCACTGTCCAGTTGCCTCGCGATATGTTCGTCTATCATTTTAGCCTATAGAAAACCATTAGAATCTGCTGGTCGAGCGCTTGGCGATAATGGCTACCGGGGAACACCAGATTGTCTGCTGAGGCCAAGTGAGTCGATGTCTACCGCTCGTTTCCCCTTAGTCTGGTGGACGATCTTGTCTTCCTTCAGGCAAGACATCGAGAGCAGGTATTGAGGCGCATATTTTACATGGCCGTGTGTATACCAGTGTCTCGCGCTTCTGTTAGACATTCATGAAATATATTGCTAATTTTCACGAATTGACGGTCGTCAGTTACAGATCACGCGGAGATAGATGGTACGCGTGGAAATGACATGCTTACGGCACACAAGTCTCGCCGGCCTTGCCGTTTTCTCTCACGTTGCCACGATCAATTATACCGCAGCAAAGCGCAGGCAGATGGAGTCATGGTCGATTGGGGAGATGAGCGTGTCATTCCAGGGGTCCACGGCGCGTGAAAATGTTCAAGCGAGGGCATTATACGCCAGGCCTGGCATACTGACGTGTATCGCATGACGTGAAGAGAGCCCATACTTACCAGGAGGGAGGGCGAGAAATATACACCTGACGGATCGTGTATCGAGGTGGTATATGTTGCGCAGACGCGGCGGCTCAACCAGCGTGAAACTCGATGCTGATGTAGTGAGTATTGTCGACAGCCTCGTTTTACGGCGTATTCCAGAGAGTGAAGATATAGTTATGCAGTCAGTAATTAGCATAATGAATATAGCGTTGCGGATTAAACTGACTCTAACTAACCTTGAGCATACTCACGGCATGTCACCGATGAGAATTCGTGATATCCATGTACTGCGATATAAGGCCATCAGTTTGCGTGTTGCTAGTAGTTATCTTCGGCCTGGCCATAGGCATATGGAGATAATGGATTTAGTCAGAACCACATGCCGACTCGCGAGTGGCTTGTGGTACCAGCCGCGTACTGACGCGCAATTGGGAAGCTAGCGTCTACTCGCCAACGATTTTCCTGTCATCACAGTTCGCATCGCCAAGGATTATCTGTGGCCGCACGCAACCATGGAATCTGAAAGTTCGCAGAACAGTCATACACGCCTTTCGCATTCAGTTACGTCGCGAGCGGCGTCACGACGAGAGGCACGAGAGATCGGACACATCAATTGGTGTTCACTAGGACCTCTAAATGCAGTCAGCAACTGAACAATGGTGGCTCGGTGAAGGTTAAAGCCGCGACCATTCAATCCCTCGTCAGAGAAAGGATAAACGATTGCGATGCTGAATGAATCGTAATTCAAGCCTCCAAGCGCCAAGGAGTTCAGGAAAATGAGGTCACGACGAGGATGTGATACTGCCGGTGGGGTCAAACAGATTGCTGCTACGCACTGTAACTGATAGCTTGACGGCGTTGTCTATCGCAAGGCAGAATGTTGCAACCGGCTATGAACGGAACGGGCGCATCAGAGAAGCCAACGGCCTTCTAGAAAGCCAGCGAGATTGGGTGCCATAAGTAAGTTTCAGAGTTCACAGTGTGTCATACGACCGAATCTCTATCTTGAGGTAAGCGCTCTATCCGAGACGGGAAAGTAACTCGGCACTCTAACCTCCGCAGGGCAAAGTGTCAAGCCATGTCAGGTTCCTGGCCTGGAAGATGTATCTGGAGAATGATGCTGTATGATATGCTTGTCGTCATCCTCGGATTCGATAAAGTCGCGATTCACGTTTCCAAAGTCTGGAGGGTAGATGGACCGGCCTCGACGAGTCGCAGTCGCCCGGATGGATCCGACGACGCCGAATAGAAAAGAAAAGAAAAAATGCATCGATTACTTGTGGGGATAATTGCATGCGATGCGAGGCCGATACGAGACGAGGCGGATCGAGGATCGCCTCCGCCGGTGCTAGGATCCTTCATCCGAAACACGTCAAGCAAGCATGGTGATGGCACAACAAGCGGCTCCAGCATGTCTGCATGCATAAAAGGAACGTGAGCTAACCGATCCTTCTGTAGACAAACACCAACCATGCACCAATCTCCTCCCCGCCCCAGCTCGCCCTCACAGTCGTCCTCGCCGCCGCCAGTTCGAGGCGTCGTACGTCTGGCGTGGTGAGAAGATCAAGAAACCGTATCTCTACGTTAAGGCCCATTTGGCCCCCAAGCACCCCACAGAGACCACGCCGCTCGAGCCAGCAGTGGCCGGGGTCTTTTCAAGCGCCTGTCGATGTCGCAGCCTCACACTCATTCTCTCGACACCTCCACCTCCCCTCCCCCTCTCCCTCCCCACCATCTCGTCGCCGTACCCGCACCACTTCTCTTCATTCGCTCATACACCATATCTCGTTCCACACGCGGTCAAGCAGTCATACCATGGCCGAGCCCAAGTCGCGAGATCTCACGGAAAGTCCACCGGAATCGTTGGCACATGGCACTAGTTCGCTAGAGTCAGAGCGACCTGAATCTGTGGACGAGCAGTCGTCTATTCAGTCTTCGATTGCCGAGGATGCGACACCTACTGCGCGCACAGCGGCGCAGTTCTCAGAACCGCCAGCTGAGGCTTCCGCATCTCATCAGGGCGACGTTCAGGCTGCAGAAGTCACACCCATCGCACCAGCAGTCGAGGAGTTCGCACTACCGGCAGACGAGGCCCCGTCTCACCAGGACGACGGTCAAGTCTCAGCACCTGTCGAATTTGGCGAATCCGCGACGCGCGAGGACATCCTGGCTCCCCTCGCTCAGACCGAACCTGAAGTTCCGGACCCGTTCCTCGTCGACGACCCCGACTCCCCCATCACGGAGTCCGAGCCGCCGACTGCGCGTCTTCCACCCCAGGTCGAAGCGTCAATGTCTGCATTGCAGGTCGGTGCCGCCGAGGACATCTCCTTGTCTCTTCAGACACCCGTTGGGTCGTCGGAAGCCTTTGCGGTGGAGGAGAAGCAGGAGGAGCCAGCGCCGCCCGTACCGAACAAGCCCGTGGTTGCGCCATCGTCGGTGTCCGACTCGTCCGAGTCAGAGGCGCCCGCGATTTATCTCCCGCAGCTCATCCTCCCTGCCATGTTCCTCCCGATCCCGAATGTACGCATGTGTTTCCATCTCACGTGGTGGCTCACAAGACGCTCAACCTTCTCCACTTTCTCATATTAATTTGCTTTCTTGTATCGCTATTTATCCATCTTCCCGTTCCGTTCCCTCATCTCACCCGCATCCCGCACTGCATCGATATTGCTGTTGTACTTATGCTATTCATGTACGATAGACCGACCCGCTGACGACGCTCTTGATGAAATACATTCCGAACTCTGAGCAACGACCGCGCCGCGACGTGACTGGCGAGTGGGCGCGAACGGATTTCCACACCCTTGTCGTGAGTCGCGCGCTGCTGCATTATTACCTGTCTGAGCTCGTCGTGTCGCCCGCAGATGACGAATAGCTGGCGCGCCCTCGCGCGGATGGCCCGCGACAGACTCGTACAGTCCGACCCAGAGGACCTCGACGCCGTCCTCAACGTAAGTGCGCCACCCCCACAAGCATCAATCCCACAGCTGAACACCCCGCAGCTCTGGTCCCTGCGCCTCTCCGCCCTCGCGCGCCTGCGCCTCTTCAACCAAACCGCCGCCGAAACCACCAACCTCTTCACGGCTCTGCACAGCGTGCCGGACGCCTCCGCGCGCGCGCACCTCTTCGCGCACGTCCTGCCGTTCGAGCTCGAGGTCCTGCACGCGCGCGTCAAGTACTGGGCAGGTGACGCGCGCGGGTACGTCGACGCGCTCGGCGCACTACTCGGCACGTGTCGCGTGCGTGCGCGGCGCGCACGGAGCGACGGGGATCGGCAGATGTGGATGGAGCGCGGGGCGCGCGTGGGGCTCATTGTTGCGTCACAGTTCGTGGAGATGAAGGTTCGCCTCTCCCCGTCTCTCCCTTCCCCTCATATGAACGCCTGACGACACTATGGACTCGTAACGCAGGACTACATCGCAGCGACGCGCCTCCTCGAGCCGCTGCTCGCGCAGCCCGCCGCGACGCCCGACCTCCGATCCGCGATCGCGCGCGTCTACTTGCAGGCGGGCCAGCTCGACGCAGCCGCGGCGCACTTCGCGGCAGTCGCGGCGGCGCCGGACGCCAGTGCCCTCACGAAGGAGATGAATGCCGTGCTGCTCGCGACGGCGCGCGGGGAGTGGGATGATGTGAGCGCGGCGCTGCGGCGGATTGTTGATAGCGACCCGGAGAACTTCACGGTGCGTGCCTCGTCCTATGCTGCGTTTGGCTCGACGTTGAGATAGGGCCTTACAGGCTGTGAACAATTTGTCAGTGGCATTGCTGAGCCAGGGTAAGCTGAAGGAGGTGAGTATCTGTACATACGTTAACTCAACTGTATGTGCTCAAGCGGTGATGGTAGGCGACGGAGGTGCTCGAGGCAGCGTTCCAGGCGTCGCCATCGACGCTCGCGATGGCGGAGCCGTTCCTGTTCAACCTCTGTGCGTTCATCCCCTTGTTCGCATTTAGGTTGCCGCTGACGAAGTTTGGCAGCGACGTTATACGAACTGCGCTCGGGGGTGGCGGTGGATAAGAAGCGCGACTTGCTGGTGCAGGTCGCGCAGTGGAGCGGAGACGGGCTGAGGACGACGTGTCTCAAGATGCCGTCGAGTTGAAGGTGCCTCCGTCTATCGTTGCCGCTATCACCAGGCTATCACCCAGTTCGTTCAGTTATTGTCGTACGCTCTATGAGGGCTAGGAGCAAATATACAGCATGAAGAGTTATCCAAAGTTACGCGCGGCGAAATGCGTCCCCAGTCAGCTACATACCGTAGCTTGTCAGGACAGGTTCATTTGAACGATGACTTGGGTGCACTCAACTCGGCCAGTGAGAATTGCACGAGCGTCTGATTGCCCCGATGAGGAATTGCCACTTTGAGTGGGTGGACAGCCGTCTGCGTGCGCTGTGCCGCATGGCCTCCCACGCATCGACTTACGCTCACCAGCACGTCGTCGCAAACCAGCTACTGCCTTCAGCAACCACCGTTTTTGCCAGTGTACTACAAACAATGTCTGCTTCAGACACCAACAACCCAAGTCTCCCGTCTCGGTGAGTGTTCGCTCCATTCAGCGTCGTTTGTGCGTCCGCATATGCTTATCGCGCACCCATCCTCAGTGTTCGTATCAAAGGTGCGTCGGTCTTTGTGGGCCATTCACTGGGTCTTGTCTTGATGTACCATGATCATAGATATCAGGATCCTGTCTGCCGTAGAGCTCTCCAAGAAGCTCGATGTCGGGCTCGACGGGAAACCTTTTGATAAGATAGAGCTTATTCCGAAGATGGAGCCCGACAAAGCCTGGGCAATGAAGTCCGTCGCGTCCGCATCCTTGCCGTGAGCATATCAGACTGACAAAGTGTACTCTTAGGGATGATGCTTTTGTCTCGGAGACGCTGATAATACAGCCTTATCTCCATCAGTCACCTTTCCAGCGTGGCGCAAAGGAAAAGGCAGAGTCCATCCAAGTCAAAGCTGATGAGCTGCGGACTGCCATTGGCAACTTGACCAGTCGCATTGGTGTGTATTCATTTCAGCATAAGGCCGACTCGCACCTGACATGATCATGATCATGTAGAATATTGCAGGAGCGAGCGCGATGGCAATACATTCATCATCGGGATAGAACCCGACAACGCCAAAGTGAGTCGGAGCCACTTTCACACGACTGAATGTAAACTCACAAGCGCGCAGGAGGATCAATCGAGGTAGGGCTCATTGTTGTCAAGCTCATACGCCACTGACATCATCGCAGGCCGTTGAGGATATCGATCACAGGTAGGGCATACATCATTAAACCTGATATAAGATTATCGGTACTTATAGCCGTCTCAGATATCAAGGTCAACAATCCGAAGCTGAAGGATAAGATCCGTATTCGGCTCATGATTGATAATGTTATGCTCCATTATGGAAGTCCGATAGGACCATTCCACTTGTATGTTTTATGTGTTATATATCAAATGTTTATCTTCAACTGATGGGCTTTTCAGTGATATATGGCCTCATTCTATGCTAGAGATTCAGATTCTTGAACATCATATGCGCAAGACTGTGCTTGTGGGTAGAATTAGAGAGACCATGCGGGAACTCCTTGTAAAACTTCCAGGAGGTGAGTTTCACTCTTCAGTCTAGTACCATGCTTGATGCTGTTTTCAGAAATCTCTTTGGTCCCATTCAAGTACAACTCAAGAATCTCTGAGAGTTTTGCTCTTGTATTGGCTGTTGAGATTCTGTCTGAAGATAAGCCTGCAGAAGAGAGGCAAGCTGATGATGCCTTGGAACAAGCATCCAAACAGATTGCTGCTGTGTTGTCTCCATCTGCTCTTGGGTCCTCTGTTATACAAGGAGCTGAATTTGTGCAGAAGGTGTCATCTATAGAATTCATCACAAATGCTTTAAGCATGTTCATTGACAAAGTTGATGTACTTTCTGAGGCCAGTCTTGTCTTGTCAACCAGATTACTAGACTAATTGCATTTGATATACAGATCCATCCATATGCTAAAATGGCATGGTCTATTATCTCTGTCATCCCCAAAGTATTTGTTGCTGTTTAGATATTTTAGTTATTTCTGACATTTATGTTTACAGGCTTACTTGGATGATCAATCAAGACTCAAGCAACTACAAGGTCTACTTCTTGCTGCAAATAAGAGCTATGCATTTGTACAAAGAGCTGTTTCTCTAAACCATTATGACATTCCCTATCAGAAAAAGATCATCACCCAGATAATTCAGCAGACCACAGAATGTGCTTATTTTATCCGTGATTATCTCTTGTCTGGTGGATTTGGTATCGTCAAATTTTTCAAATTTAACTTCAGATGCTTACATGTTGTCTTCAGTTTCTCGCCAAATGAAGAACCAGAAAATTGATGTCCAAGCTCACATTGACAAATATCAGAAGACTTTTGAAGTTCTTGCAGAGCAATTTCATCAAGAGGCTGCATTGCAAACTGAGATCAGTGTCTTTCATACTGTGAATGTGTTGACTGATCTGAGTAGGTGAACAGCTTATATTGCTACTCAATTGCTGATGATGTGTTTTGAATAGCTGCTGATCATCTGCTGAATGACCTTGCTTATGCTTCTGGTGCTCGCTTTGACTTTGACAAACTCTGCTTGCCTGGCACTCGAGTTGAAATCATTGATGAAATTATAAACTGGGTCAATCAGACCAATGATAATGATACTGCCTCTCAAATTTATATCTTGACTGGAGGAGCTGGCTTTGGAAAGTCTACTATTGCTCGAACAGTGGCACAGCAGTTTAAAGCTATTGGAAGACTGGGATCATCATTTGCATTCAATCGTGGCAAACAACAAACTATAAATGCTCAGAGCTGTTTCAGCACAATAGCTTTAGACATTGCAGATATTGTGCCAAGCTGGAAGGCTTCTCTGGTTGAAATCATCAAAAATGATCATGGTTTGCGTCATAGCATGGCTGTCAAAGAGCAGTTTAGAGAGTTGCTTGTTAAAACAGGAAAAACCTTGGTGACAACTGGCCCTATACTTGTTGTTATTGATGCATTAGATGAATGCCCTAATGATGCATCTTTCCAAGATTTTATTGATACACTTGTAAAACAAAGTGCAGAGCTGCCTTCAAATATCCATATTTTGGTGACATCTCGTCCTGAAGCAATTCATGATGCATTTTATAATCAGCCACATATCTACTATAAAAACATGGAGGAAATTGGTACAACGTCTACACAAAATGATATATATAAATTTGTCAAGTCTGAACTGGCAGACATGGCAGGTGATAAACAAGATAGCTGGAGTCTTAAGATTACAGAAAAGGCTGAAGGGCTTTTTCAATGGGCAGCTACTGCATGTCGATTTATCAAAGATTCAAATTTGGATAGAGGACTACTTTTGAATGAGAAATTTAACAAAATCATGAGAGTTGATTCATCACAGTTAGATGTCCTCTATATTGCAATTCTAGAGCATGCATTTTCACACATGCCAAAAAATGATATAGTCAAAAATCGCTTTTGTAGAGTGCTAGACTGTATATTATCTGTGAAAGAACCATTGCCTCTGCATGCTCTTTGCAAGCTGTATGATGATGATATTGATGAGTTCAGAGCAATTCTTCAACCATTGGCATCATTGTTTTATGGTGTTATATCAGATGATAATTTGAATGTTCCTATACGGCCATCTCATATATCATTTAGAGAATTTTTGATGGATGAGAAGCGAAGTGGAGAATTTTATATTGCAGTGACATCTCAAAATGAAAACCTTGCCAGAGGTTCATTGACAATTATGAGAGATAAGCTTCACTTCAATATGTACAATCTAAAATCATCATATGATCACAATGACGATGTCTCTGCCAACTGCCTTGACATAATTACACCAGACCTGAAATATAGTTGCCAGTACTGGGCAGATCATTTTGTTGCTGCTTTTGCAAATGAATCAAATATGCTTTCAATGCTAAGAAACTGGGCTAATGAGCAGATTTTGTTTTGGCTAGAGATACATAGTTTGCAATTTCAGCGTGTAGAGTATGCTAAAGATTCATTAGAAAAAGTGCTTTCTGTAATAAAGGTAAGTTTTATCTCAGGAATATCTGAATGTCAAACTTAACAAATCTTTATAAGCTATCCAATGAAATAACTCTCATTGAGTTACTCAAAGACACATGTCAATTTATTACTCAATTTGCTATGCCAATATCCCAGAGTGTCCCACACATCTATTTATCTGCAGTCCAATTTTCACCTCAAAACAGTTGTTTGGTAAAATGCTATCATCCCAAATTTAACACTATACTAGATCCAATTAGCAAGAGACTAGGCAGCTGGCCACAGATACAAGTTCAAATTACTGGTTCCTCAGCTTGCATAGCATTATCTCTAGATGGAAAACAGATTGTCTCAGGATCTTGGGATCAAACCATTCGACTGTGGGATGCTCAGACTGGTGCTCAAATGGGAGATCCCTTGACAGGTCATCATGATGGGGTCACATCAGTTGCATTCTCTCCAGATGGAAAACAGATTGTCTCAGGATCTTGGGATAAAACCATTCGACTGTGGGATGCTCAGACTGGTGCTCAGATGGGAGATCCCTTGACAGGTCATGATAATAGGGTCACATCAGTTGCATTCTCTCCAGATGGAAAACAGATTGTCTCAGGATCTTGGGATAAAACCATTCGACTGTGGGATGCTCAGACTGGTGCTCAAATGGGAGATCCCTTGACAGGTCATCATAATGTTGTCACATCAGTTGCATTCTCTCCAGATGGAAAACAGATTGTCTCAGGATCTTGGGATAAAACCATTCGACTGTGGGATGCTCAGACTGGTGCTCAAATGGGAGATCCCTTGACAGGTCATGATAGTTGGGTCACATCAGTTGCATTCTCTCCAGATGGAAAACAGATTGTCTCAGGATCTTGGGATAAAACCATTCGACTGTGGGATGCTCAGACTGGTGCTCAAATGGGAGATCCCTTGACAGGTCACGATCATTATGTCAGATCAGTTGCATTCTCTCCAGATGGAAAACAGATTGTCTCAGGATCTTGGGATCAAATTCGACTGTGGGATGCTCAGACTGGTGCTCAGATGGGAGATTCCTTGATAGGTCATGATAATCAGGTCACATCAGTTGCATTCTCTTCAGATGGCAAACAGATTGTCTCAGGATCTGATGATGAAACCATTCGACTGTGGGATGCTCAGACTGGTGCTCAAATGGGAGATCCCTTGACAGGTCATGGCAATAGGGTCACATCAGTTGCATTCTCTCCAGATGGAAAACAGATTGTCTCAGGATCTTATGATAAAACCATTCGACTGTGGGATGCTCAGACTGGTGCTCAAATGGGAGATCCCTTGACAGGTCATGATGATGTTGTCATATCAGTTGCATTCTCTCCAGATGGACAACAGATTGTCTCAGGATCTTGGGATAAAACCATTCGACTGTGGGATGCTCAGACTGGGGCTCAAATGGGAGATCCCTTGACAGGTCATGATAGTTGGGTCACATCAGTTGCATTCTCTCCAGATGGAAAACAGATTGTCTCAGGATCTAGTGATGAAACCATTCGACTGTGGGATGCTCAGACTGGTGCTCAGATGGGAGATTCCTTGATAGGTCATGATAATCAGGTCACATCAGTTGCATTCTCTTCAGATGGCAAACAGATTGTCTCAGGATCTGATGATGAAACCATTCGACTGTGGGATGCTCAGACTGGTGCTCAAATGGGAGATCCCTTGACAGGTCATGGCAATAGGGTCACATCAGTTGCATTCTCTCCAGATGGAAAACAGATTGTCTCAGGATCTTGGGATCAAACCATTCGACTGTGGGATGCTCAGACTGGTGCTCAAATGGGAGATCCCTTGACAGGTCACAATCATTATGTCAGATCAGTTGCATTCTCTCCAGATAGAAAACAGATTGTCTCAGGATCTTGGGATAAAACCATTCGACTGTGGGATGCTCAGACTGGTGCTCAAATGGGGGATCCCTTGACAGGTCACAATCATTATGTCACATCAGTTGCATTCTCTCCAGATGGAAAACAATTGTCTCAGGGTCTGATGATAAAACCATTCGACTGTGGGATGCTCAGACTGGTGCTCAAATGGGATATTCCTTGACAGATCATGTGATAGGGTCACATCAGTTGCAGTCTCGTCAAATGGCAAACAGCTTGTTTCACAGTCTGATGGCAGTACTGCTCTTTCCAAGACATCCACTATGGTAAATTATCTTTATTTTTACACCTTGCAAAGATCATATGAGCTTATTTTTTTGGTGCCCAGAACTGTCTTTACACAAATCAATCTACTGTGTCTCCCAATGGATGGGTATATGGACCACAGGGCCAATTATTATTTTGGCTACCTCATTGTTACAGAACTGGTCTATACAGACCCAGTTCATTGCATGTGATGGGCCCTGTTTATACAGCAAAAATTGATATGAACAAGTTTCATCATGGAGAAGATTGGGCAAAGTGCTACTTGGGCAATAACTAGTGGTCATTAAACTATACTTTGATCTTGGCAGCACAGAGTTATCTACTACCTACAAAGCACAACAGACTTGAAATCCACATCTACATGCTACCCATTTACATACATTTGACTGCAGTTGCCTTATATCAGACACTATGTACAGATACTGTTTTGCTTCCTTGTATGATATTTCTTGATCTTTCAAATATCCATGCAGCAAGAACTGCTTGTTTCTATAAGCTAAGCTTCACTTTAATGGAGAACATTGTTGAATGCCAAGAATGCACCAGGTAATGGAAGACCATTTAGACAATTCAGCCTGTGCTTCCTTGTTCAAAAGAACAGTTTATACTAATATAAACTTATGAACAGAACTTTGAGTAGCATACAGCCAAGTCCTTAACAAGACACCTCCACAACACACCATATCACAGCAATCTCAAGACATCACACCCAGACCAGGTATGTTACAAACCCATTGAATTCATTACTTCTCCAGCACACCACACACCAGCATGCCATGTAGTATGCAGTACCTATATCTACCTTCATTCTTCCTCTCTTCTCTTCTCACCCAACTCTCAGCACCTCGACAGTGCAGACACGTGCACACGGGGGTATCGACAGCGGGGCGGGCAGGACGACGCAAACATTCCGACGCACACAAGAAGGGAAGGAAAGAAGCGCTGCCTGCCCCCACAAAGCCAAGAAAGACGTGAAAGGGAACGAAAAGAAGGTCAACTGCACACGCCAAAATGTCCGTCCCGCACTCGCCCGCCGCCGCCCGCCCGTCGCGCGCACGCGCGCGGAGGTGCGATGAGTGTAATATATATATAACATGAAATGTCTGACTGTCAAGGCGCTGTCTGTCCGTGCCTGCGGCGATGAACGTAGGATGCGTGATGATGCGTGGAGTACAGTGGTGTTGAAGGAGCGGACTGGATGCGAGCACGAGAGGGATGAGAATGGCGGAAATGAAGCGCGGCAGCGCGGGGCTTATGCCGCGCTGTATAAGAAGAGGTTGTTCGTGGCTGCAATCTGTCCAGCAGTGAGGGGCGCATAAGACAGAGGGGAGGAGAAAGACGGACCGCGATCGTGTTCTCCCGCGGATGCCAGCTCGCGTGGAGAATCTTCTTGTTGAAGTCTAGTGTCTCCAGCTGCATCTGGTCCTTCAACCCGCCTGGCCGCACGCCGTTCTTACCGCCGAACTTGGCGTTCCCCGGCAGCGGCCCGCCGATCTTCTTCGCCTTGAACGCGGACTTGTCCGCCTGCAGCACGATGTCGTTCGTCGTCTCCACGTCGAATATGCGCAGGTAGTTGTGATATGAGCCCGTCAGCACGTTCCTAGAGAGCGCGTCAGCGGTAGCGCAAAGGGTGGAGTACAGGCAGCGCACTTGTCGTCTCCACTCCACGTGCACTCGAACTTGTCGAAGATGCAGTCGTTCTCGTAAAGGTCGCACAGCTTCCCGCGGAGGTGGTCGTGTATTGGGATCGTCTTCACCGGCCGCGACTCCATATTGATGTCCCAGATCTTCAGCGACAGGTAATCTCGCGAGAGGATGTACCGCCCGTCGTGACTGAATTTAACGTCCGAGATAGACGAGATGATCTCCGAGAAGAATGAGCGATTAGTGGGATCCTCTTCCTCTTCGAACACTGCGCGAAGAAAAGAGACGTCAGTTAATGACGACGATACCCGATATGGTAAATCAAGTCTACATTTCGCATGCCGGTCACAGAGCGCCGAGTCGCGCATGTCCGCGAGCTTGATGTTGCTTTTCGAACTCGAGTACATGAACAGGTTACATTGTGTGGGGTGGAACTCGGCGGCAGTGATCACCTCGGTGAGTTCCTCCATGTTGGCGGGTTTGATGTCGACGATATCTGTGGAGGCACCCGTGTGACATAATAGATGGGCCTAGTTAGGCCCGGTACCCTACATGTTGCCGGAGTCTAATCAGGCTTGCATCTCCCTTAAGCGTCGTACTAAGGTTAATACTCTCATTAAGTGTCCCCTTTGTCCATCGCAAGTCCCGTTCTCCGAGGGCTTTCGGGGACGTCCGGTCCGTCGCCAGGCACGATCCCTCGGCGTCGGCATCACGTCGGCACGCGCGCGCTCCCGCCCTTCCGCCCATCAATCCGCCCCGTGGGCGCTTACCCCGTCCCTCCGCCATCAAGCGCCCCTCGTCGTCGCTGTCGCCGACGATGACGGCGACATCTCCCCTATTCCCCCATCGATTCTCAAGTGTGTAGACCCCTTCTGAACCGCTGAGACTCGCAGATCACGAATATGGAGTCCGTTTGTTCATAGGTGCGCCCGATCACGCTCTGTGACACGATCTCTGCGCCCGACGCGCGCCACCGCCGCCTTCCGCACGATCTCGAAGTTTCACTGAACACTCTCCGTCATCGCACACGGTACAGGGGCTTTCAAGGTCGCAGATCACATATCTGCTGTCTGCGCGTCGATAGGTGCGCCCGTTCCCTTGTTATCACGTCGCCTTTGCGCAAGCGCGCGCCACCCGCCTCCCGACAGCGACGACCCGCTCCCCTTTCCCGCCCCCTTTCCGCTGCTACTATGGCGCGCCCGGCATCGGCTCGTTGAGCAGATGAAGGATCTCCAAGCCGTTTTCCTCCAGGCCACTCTGATCCACCAGCACGACATGATCTCTGTGCCCGCCGCCCGTCACGACGACGTCGGCCGTATCCCGCTCGTCTGGTGGTCAAAGTACATGAAACCAGACATGGGGGCATCCTCTTTTAGTGTAGAATACCGTAGTATGGGCGCTTTGGCCGCAGGTGCGTCCGTTTCATCTCTATCGCGCGGTCTCTGTCCCCGCCGCCTCCCGCGACGATGACGGCGCGACGGACCCCTTCCTCCCATCCATACTTGCACGTGTACATATTTCCCGAGTCTTCTGGTTATATATATGATCAATATTATGTTTTTCCCCATCCCTTGTCCCGATACCCTGTCTGTCCTCCTGCCCAGTCCTGTGTGCCGTAGGACGCGTCTTATGTCACGTGCCTTAAATTGACGCGTTGATCAACAGACGCGTCGCGCGCGTCTATGCCTGTCTATGCCCGCACCATTCCAGCGCCTGTCACTCCCTGTCATACTACTGCATCATCATGTCGAAACGCCAGCGCAGGCTCGTTGTCGTCAACACTGACGGTCCGTTCGGTACTAGCAAGCCCAAGACCTTTCATCAACTTGCAAAAGAACATAGCAAAATGGTCGCAGAGCGGCGGGCACTCCTACAAGGTGTGTCTATATTGGAAGACATATGAATCTTACTGATCATCAGGATACCCCTCATAGCCCTACCATCCGAGACGCGAGCCGCTGCAAACCACATGGTTCGCGCAAATGGCGGGATCACAGAGGACGATCAGTATCATTACGACCCGATGGCAGATCCAACAGACTGGGTGGATGACGATGACGTTGGGATATCAGCAAACGGCGGGGAAGTCGACGACGTTGTGCGCATAGCTAATGAGCATATTGTTGTTCCGTGAGTCTATTTTTTTTCTTTCGTGATCTCCTTAGCTACATCTTTGATTTTAGGCAGGTCATTGTATCGGCATCGAGTAGACACAGGCGGGAGCGTCTCCGGAATTTTTATCGAAATTGGGATGACCAGATCCCTGCGCTTGCCAGTGCATACCTACAATGGAAGCATAAGACGGTAGCTTCGATGGATTCTAGTACCACCGGTAGCATGCACGAGATCCGTGTGCTCGCCGTTGAGACGTATAGTACGGTTTTGCTTGGTACCTTTGCTCCAGTGTAACTGATAGCAAATTATTGCTCTCTTTTAGCCTCGCAGATTCGAACAATTCCACAATTCAATGATGAATTAGCGAATGCGGCACTCATTCGCTGCGGCTTGCTGGGTACCGCACCTGTTCATCCATCTATCGCGGTGGACTTGCGCACCCTTGAACTCTACCATCGACTCCGACGACGACATCCTCGGCTTAGCGTTCAGGCCTTTTGCCGGGCGCTATGTGATCTACACGACGTATGTAGATCCCTTATTTTATAGCCCTGTAACATGCCTGACGGATGGTCTTTTCCTAGGTAAATTACCGGACTGCATTCAGAGAGCAAGTGTCTTCGGCATTTGACGCTTATCTAGACATTCTGCATGCAATTGAAAAGTACGTTGATGTCGCTCTCGGTCGCAATTCCGCAGACTGGCGCATGAAGAACTCTTGTGTCTGTTGTGATTACAAGGTAAGTTCAGACCTTTCGCTTTAAATATATGATATGTACTGATACTTTTTGCGTAGCTGGATGCGGAGCCGGAACTCTCGCCCGCAAAGCTAATGGCCATGGACGGAAATAATTCGGCCAAACGTATCCGCAACGCAGGCCACGAAGATGAACGCATCTTCGCGAGCAATTATTTCTTGTCACGCGCGGAGGTCGACAAGTTCAAGGATGAGGTCAAGCGACGTCCAAAAGCACGCGTGCAGGCGGAGAACAGTGGGAGCGTGAGTGTTGTATCAGTATAGCTTCTCCTGTGCTCTGGCTGACTACTTTTCCTAGGAGAGCGATGAGGATGCGCCTTGGTTACCAGAGTCCAGACCAGACGACGCGGAATCTCAGCCCGCGGAGTACGACCACAGCAAGTGCACAGAGCGATGGAAGGCCAGCGCGGCAGAGCATAAGAAGCGTGCTCTCGACATCTACGACGCGACAGGTATGTTTGCAAGTGCATGCCGTCATGGCTTCATCCGAATCGTTTGCGAGATGGTCCAGAGTGGCGAACTGTAAGTTATCTCTTCCTATGATAATATATTTGCTGATGGCTTCTAGTGCCAAATACCCTCTCGCTGTGACAGACCACATCATTGACAAATCGGGCGACGACGTGGCTATCGGACTGGATAACGGGTGCTCGTTGAAATCAACAATTTCGAAGAGCGAGCTCCTTGGAGCGAAGGCTCGTGAACACCATTTCCGCCTGTCCGTGAACTCCTTCCATGGGTATGCGCACTCACGAACATGCCAGCTCGATAATCACCCACTGTACCTCAAAGGGTGGGGTATCGAGGATCTCGAAGGCATGGAAAGAATCTTCTCAGCCTCTAATGCTGTCGCGAGTACGATACGATATGCGACACGGTACCACTACTTACAGGCACTTGATCTGCATTTCAAGCAGTGGGACATGGATAAGTATTCAGAGCTTGGTAGGCAAAGTTTTATCTTCCCTCGTAATCCAATACTGATAGATACTTCAGGTAACTTCCTCCTCAACAATTACCGGCAGTGTCTCAACATCATCGCCGAAAATGAACCTGAAATCGAGAGACTCAAAACAGCCTCCAACTTGACGGATCAAGACTTCGAGCGATGGATCGACGAAGAACGCGCATTCCTGCACAGCCTCAAGGACGAGTCTGAAGAGCGTATCCTTGAATGTGCATATGTTCAGGCTCTCGAAACGAGGGCGAAAGCTGAGTAAGTGATTTGATCGGGTTCTTCAGTTCGTATCGTTACTCATACTTCTCAGCGAGAAATGGAAATCTGTCTCACAGATGTTTATCCGGGAGTCCGGAAATGCTGCATCCTATGCCTCCGAAGCCAGCAATACACGCCGCTTGGAATCTCGACGCCGCGCTGCAGTCGATGAGCTATTTGTTGCCATCCGAACCGTTGGTCACCTAGAGGCCAAGCTCAACGTACAGCGGACATGGACTCCACACGATAAGGAGTATCAGGACGCCGTGCAATACTTACGACGCCGGGACTTCCACCGTGCCTTAGACCGAGTCGAACGACTTGTCGTGCAGCGGCTTTTCGAACTTTCAAAAGCCAACATCGCTGGAATGGGTAAGTTAACTGCGTTTATATAACTGTCGACTTCATTAATCGCATCGCACATTTAGGCTACAAGATGCGCACGTCTATATGGAAGGCCCTCAAGAAGCGGGGCACGGCCATTCGCAGCGCGCTGAAACAATACAATACCCTTGCACAGCAGCTCCGTCCTCCCGCCCCTGTTCTCGAGTGGAAGGATGTCGTTAACTATGCGTTTGTTTCAGAGTTTGACATACTCCGCCACTCGTATTCACGTAGCGATATCACGTCGCGCCCTTGGGCCTTGCAAGCCAATCGTGAAGTTACAAGCCGTTACTTCAAAGTTCTTCGTGCGCGCGAAGAGATCCACCGCCTCCATGTTGAAATTCAACGGCTGCATACCTCTCTCGACGACGACGAGCAGGCTCTTGAGGCGGCGGCACAGCAGACAGAGAGTGGTGACAATGATACCCCAGGCAATGCAGATCTCGCAGCTGAGATTCGTGCGATTCGCGACTCGAAGATTCGCGTAAATCGACTACATCGCCAACGCATTGAGGAGGTCATGTCTTTGGGTGGTTATAGTGGACCTCGGGATCGTGGTGTCCATGCTGGCGCTGGCGCATTTGCGTCCGTGTCGACGTCACTGGGACAACCTCCCGCCGACGATCGGGATGAACTGTACGCACAGGAGACGGAGGAAGAATATGGCGGGCATGACCTAGATGATCGAACAAAGGAGCAGCTTGGTAACTTGGGCGAGTTTATGGAGGGGCTTTCCGTCGAAACTGGAAACGAACCGGATGTTCCACGGAGCAAAGACGGGATTCCTTTAGATATGCTCTCGACAATTAGATTTTGACGATACACTGCTCTGAATTGTATGAATAGACACCATATTATCGTGCCTTTGACTCAAAGTTTCTCATTTATGTTCGTCAAAGACTTATGACATGGTTTGAGCCCGATCACCACACATGTATGCGGTAGGTGTGTGCCGCACTGCGTTTCAGCTTAATTATGAATGCCGCAATACCAGCAGATATTTATACATGGAGAGCCTACTCTATTGTGAATACTAGCACAATTTTGAAGCAGAATGCTGCAGAAACAAGAACTCTAGAATTGAATTACTGGAGGATTCGACACAGAGTGGATGAACGGCACATGTATGTGCTATGAACGAACGCCGCGCCGTGCACCAGATTACGATCACCAGTCACAGGCCCGATCTCCCTCCATCCACGCTCTATTGCAGTCAACTACCTGTCTGTAGAGTTCTCGTCTTTTCTATGCAATCTTTTCGAACTGCTGGGGCAAAGTCTACTGCAACAACGGCGTCGTACGGTCCAAAGGCACTTGCACAGTTTGCCAACTACACAACACCGCCGCCAATGCGATCAGACATCAATCGTGAGCGATTGGCTCGACGACTCGACGTGCACAAGGACGGGAACGACCAGCTCGATAAGAGGCTTCACGGGCACTTCTGCACTGCACGAGAGGATCGCAAATGGGTTCTGCACGACTCGATTTGTGACATCAAGGATGCAGTGCGTTCAACACACTTCATGCATTTACCTGCTGCTGAATTTATTTCTTAGGTCGAGGGTGCATCTAGATTGACTGACGGGATGTTTATCTGCTTCGCAATTGACCCGGAGTGGGATCGTTCGCAGCATTTTGACCCAAAGCTAATTCAATTCGAAACCATCCTGTCCCGCCAGTTCGCTCAGCATCCCACCCTTCAGCCTGTCATTGAGACCCTCCAGCAAATTGTACGAGATCAGCTAGCTGCCCCACACATCTACGGCTTCCCAGAGCGGCTCAACGCTGTCACACCCGGTGCAGGATACACGCTATCACAGACACGACAGGTTGAGGCGCCATCCCTCAAGCTTGCAAGACACGTCTCTGCGCCGCCAATCCCACCGTTCACTCCCCCAGGTTCGAGCCGCTCTGGACCCGATCTCTCGCACCCTTCCCTGGTTCCTGGGGCTGGTACCCCGCTGGCGACTACTGCAACATCGGGTGCTGCTCCGTCCCGTGCCACCAGCACAGCAGCATCTGCTAGTCCTGTGCAAGCGGAAGGTGAGATACACGATTGTTTTACTTTCGTGGCCATTCCTCACAGTGATTCCCCCAGTGTCTCCACCGACTGATCCTACAACGTCGAGCCCAGATCATCTACGGCGCACCACACGAGACTCAGCATCACAGACAAACACAGCCACTCGTACGCCTCAGCGTAGTTCTCAACACCAACACGCGCAGGGCGCGAATGCCACACGGGAAGCTTCCAGGGGCTGGAGGGGAAATTGGTCGCCTGCGGTAAGTCGTTGTCATAGCAAATCCCTCTATGAGATACTCATCATTTCTTTTCACTTAATGAAGGACATGCTGCAACCACGCACCCCATTCTCTGAAAACGACATCGCATCTATTGCTCGCGGCGAGCAGACCCACTCACCTGTATTGGGGGAGTCTTTGACGTCGTCCTTGGGTACGGTAAGTGGTTGCCATGACCTGGTGCAATATCTTGTGCAATATCTTTGATATACTTATGCCACGTTATATAGCGGCATCGTGTGTGGCGCTTTGAGAGTACCACGGACACAACCCTTTCGCCTGGCATGCGCCAACATCAGCAGCAAGCTCATGCTCATGGTGAGTCTGTACGCTCAACATGTTGTGATTTGCCGTTAGAGCGCTATCCTACAGCAGAATCCCCGACGGTTTTGCATACCAGCAATAGTGTGACGAGTTCCACCCGCCCCCAGTCCGCTGCACATGCTGGCCCGTCTAGGGCTACTGACTCGCCGCCCCCACGTTACGAACACCTTCCAGCAAGTCAGCAGGATCTGCAGCGCCTGGGGTTTTCTTCTACGGTGGCAGATTTTCTTATGAGTCGCCAGCTGACGCTTGATGCCTGCCGTTGCATTTATGAAGCACTACAGTTTGAACCACAGCACTGGGTCAATATGTTTCGTGAAGTTGGTCTTTCTGAACAGGCAGTTCGGGACCTTCGCGCACTAGTCGAGCACGAGATGTCAGACGACGCGCGCGAGGCTCTTTCGATTGCTTCACAAGTGCTTGGAGATGATTGGGAGGACTTGGCGGCGGTCTTTGTTATCCAGACAGAAGAATGATATCATCAATGTATTCTCATATTTTTCCCCACTTCTGAATCCCTCAGTTCTGTTGTATGCATAGTCTGAGCTAGGTGTGGGATATGCTTATTCATCACACGTGAGGTTGTTTACCGTGACTGAGTCTCCATACCCTCCCGTGGCAACTTTACCCCCCACCTCTCGCACTCGCTATGGACCGGAGCGCTTGCACTCAAAAAGCCGCCAAGGCTCGGGAACAGCGCCTGGCGTCGGCATCTCACAAGGCGGCTTTATTTCAAGACCTCTCAGCAAGTCGGAAGGCTGTTGTCGGGGACATCGAGAAAATTGCCGCCCGACACGACAGGTATTTCTGTTCACAATATCTTAAGACTACACCGATATTTATGCTACCAAAGGGACGAGAGATATATCTCGACTCAGCTCTTCGCGGGCTCGGCGGCCCTCAAAGCTCAACGCGCTCCATCCTTGTTTAATGCAGTTGTCCATCACCAAGCTAAGAAGCGCGGTGAGTAAACATCTTTCATCTCCGGATGTTACTAGGCTAACGACATACTTTAGCAGAACAGGGTGAGAACGAAGGACGAGAGAAGCTTCCTAACCTTGCCCATGAGATAGCGGAAGACGGCAAATGGCGCAATATGTCAATTGAAGAGCAACGCCGCCTTATCAAGAACCTCGAAGAAGCTCGCGATGAGAAGGCCGCGAAGAAGAAGGTGCCCCCGGCTGACATCGCGAAGGAGTATAACCGCACGATTCAGAAGCTGGAGCCCGAGGTGCGTCATTCTAGAGTCAACATAGTACATACATGGACCCACAATGCATAATCGCACACGTGTAGTTCGCCGGCTTTAGCCTACGTACCGGTGCAGAATACCTGGTTTTTTGTGTACGCGGCGGTGCTCTTGATCCGTTTAACACCCGTATTCTTGCGACCCCGAAGATTGCTGAGGCTTGTGGGCAAGTCTTCGCCCAAACTCCGGCGCAGTTGGCTCTGAAGTTAGAAGGATACTGTGTTGCCGGAATCGGTGGTGCGTTCTCATCTTCTCACAGTCATACATCAGCGTCCATCAGATGCGAAGCTAACGTACGACGTGCTTTACAGGCGCTCTCAAAGCCTCCGATGCTGAGCAATTCAACCGTGTGGATGGGCAGGGGAAGATCCGTGACCTCATCAATAGGGGCCTCAGTACGTGAAAAATGCTTCGATTCTCATCAGACTCTGATAGAATCCCTGCCTCAGAGGACATCCTTATACAGAAAGGTATACCCGAGCAGTTGCATCCCCCGATGCAGTACGTAGCGTACGACAAGTTTGTCGCTCGGCATGGCATTCAACTTGTCGGCTGGACTGAACCTGAGGTATGCCCGATCTCCAAAATCAACACCCACTTTCAGATCTCGCGCTTGATCAAAGCCCTCAACGATGATGTTTGCCGCTGGGAAATTCTCCCGGATGATGAATGGGAGGCACGGAAGGCTGCATACAAGAAGCTCGTTCAGAGCGGCCAGGTTCAGCGCAGGGCCACGCGCAAGGACAAGGGCGTGCGGAGGAAGGGAAAGGCGGTGAAGAGTCCAGAGATCATCGAGGACTCGGACGAGGCGTCCGACGCAGCTCCCATGGAGGAGTAGATGTGGTACGTGCATTTGTCTTGCCTTTGTTGCTCCGCGCTGATCGTTTGTAGCCTGTCGTATACCTATTCGTTCTCAATCTGAACAAGCTACAATGTCCCTGTGATCCCCTTTGACCACATTACGGCGCCCCCGACTTTTCTTTCCTTTGTGATTCCGTCAAATTCCGTACCGCCCTCGTACTTTAAATACCCTTTCGCTTCCTATACTGCATCTCGCAGTTCATGCAAACTCGTACTTCTTTGATTACTTTACAACCTTTCGAGCACCAAGGCTCCAATACATGTCAACTTGATATTTACAGCAAGATTTTGATGGTATATCTATTAGTTAAATGTGTGAGATGCCAAACGTGTTGCCTCGTCGCGAGGAGCAGAGGCAGAGTGGGTGCTATGGTAAAAATCCTGCCACCTCGGAAGATCAGGACTAGTTATAAGTGAAAAGACTTCATATTTAGATTCTACATGATAAGATAAGTCTAGATATATGTACATATGCAAGTATGGATGGGAGGAAGGGGTCCGTCGCGCCGTCATCGTCGCGGGAGGCGGCGGGGACAGAGACCGCGCGATAGAGATGAAACGGACGCACCTGCGGCCAAAGCGCCCATACTACGGTATTCTACACTAAAAGAGGATGCCCCCATGTCTGGTTTCATGTACTTTGACCACCAGACGAGCGGGATACGGCCGACGTCGTCGTGACGGGCGGCGGGCACAGAGATCATGTCGTGCTGGTGGATCAGAGTGGCCTGGAGGAAAACGGCTTGGAGATCCTTCATCTGCTCAACGAGCCGATGCCGGGCGCGCCATAGTAGCAGCGGAAAGGGGGCGGGAAAGGGCGGAGCGGGTCGTCGCTGTCGGGAGGCGGCGGTGGCGCGCGCTTGCGCAAAGGCGACGTGATAACAAGGGAACGGGCGCACCTATCGACGCGCAGACAGCAGATATGTGATCTGCGACCTTGAAAGCCCCTGTACCGTGTGCGATGACGGAGAGTGTTCAGTGAAACTTCGAGATCGTGCGGAAGGCGGCGGTGGCGCGCGTCGGGCGCAGAGATCGTGTCACAGAGCGTGATCGGGCGCACCTATGAACAAACGGACTCCATATTCGTGATCTGCGAGTCTCAGCGGTTCAGAAGGGGTCTACACACTTGAGAATCGATGGGGGAATAGGGGAGATGTCGCCGTCATCGTCGGCGACAGCGACGACGAGGGGCGCTTGATGGCGGAGGGACGGGGTAAGCGCCCACGGGGCGGATTGATGGGCGGAAGGGCGGGAGCGCGCGCGTGCCGACGTGATGCCGACGCCGAGGGATCGTGCCTGGCGACGGACCGGACGTCCCCGAAAGCCCTCGGAGAACGGGACTTGCGATGGACAAAGGGGACACTTAATGAGAGTATTAACCTTAGTACGACGCTTAAGGGAGATGCAAGCCTGATTAGACTCCGGCAACATGTAGGGTACCGGGCCTAACTAGGCCCATCTATTATGTCACACGGGTGGTGGAGGTAAGCGCCCAGTACGTCAGCAATCGCATTCTGCCCTCGAGGCCGCAGCACGCCGATCGTGGAAGCCAGATGTCATCGAAAATCGGACGTACTGAAGCTCTGATCGCTGATGTTCAGATTCCAAAGGTTTATCCTCAGATCGTCGGCAGAAATGAAGGTCTCCTGCTCCGAGTTGACCGCGATGGAGTGGATGTGGTATGCGTGCGCGTTGGAGTAGACTTTGCGGGGGACGGCGGCTGTGATGACGTCTTGTTGTTGCATGCGGGGTAACCGCAGGTGGGCACGCGAGGATGGGGGCGACAGGGCCCGCGTGCCGTCAGACATGTTCGACTCGAACACGACCTGTACAGGTTTCTGGAACACTTTCCATAGCTTAATTGTCTTGTCTGGGGTGGACGTCGATAGCGGGGCACAGGGTCAAGGCGCAATACGAGTGAGACATGTGAAGCGAACAAGGCGAATCGAGCACTGACCGTTCGTCGAGAGCAGGAAGTGCGCGGCATTCTGGCGTTTGCACTATCTGATCTTGTTGCTCTTCTCCTCGATCTCTAAACACTTGAGGTAATGGAGCTCTGGCTCGTGCGATTGGAATTCAGTGTAGAACTTGTATTCGCATCCTTTTGTCTGTGGGCAAGTACGGACAGTCAGCCGGCGTGGAGAGCGTACCGAGGATGGCTATCACACTGACCATGTCATTCCACTCGAATTCGTCCAGCCTTGTGACGGGCTGGGAGGTAATTGCCCGACTCGACGATGGAAATGATATCGGCTGTGGATGGATCAGCAAGACAAATATGAGCATTTGAGGCGAGCTAAGATTGCGCAAGGTGCACGACGAGGCGTGCAGCGTGCGTGGCGGGGGGTCGCGACGAGCTACACATTCGCGAATGTATATCAATGACGGCTACACACCTTCTGTGATATCCTCTACATCAGCCTTGTCTCCGAAACAAGAATTGTGCGGAACCTCCAGCCGCGAGATGCGTCGGGATCCGTGATTGCGCTGCATGGCCGAAAAGGGTAGACGGTTTGATGATACGGTGGGGCACGACGTCGAGCAGCACGGAAAAAGTAGAATGATATGTAGCGGACAGCTAGGGAGGGCGTACGGAGCGGGCTGGCCGAGGACAAGGGCTTCAGACAGCAGGGTGTGGCGCTACGAGTACGATCTGGCCGCATTAGCACATGCGACACTCTGGAATAGAGTAAGTATGATCAAAGTTAGCGCAATCAAGTTGTTTGCAGTGCACAGGCTCAAAAGGAAGCGGACGGCGACGAAAGACAGTCCTACTTATTTGGCCCCCAAACACCAGACAGAGCGCGCCTCGTGGTCGGGGTCTCAAGCGCCTGTCGCTTTACGCTCGGGAACGTCTGACCGCCAGCACAGTGGGCTAATAGCCCTAGGCTATAGGGCCAATTGGCCTTTTGGCCAGGCCAATTAGCCCGGCGACCAATATGGCCTTTAGCCCTTTAGCCCGGCCCCTTCAGGCCAATTGGCCCGGCTCAATTTGCCGGGTTCGGGCTAATTAGCCCAAGTCCGGGCTCGGCCTGGACTAATCAGTCCCGGTCATCGGCAGCTGTCGATTTCGCCTGCACTGTACCCTCCTCTCCTTCCTCCACGACGACGACGACGATGGAGACGACGGCGATGGCGACGATAGCAACGACAGCAACGACGGCGATGGGCCACGAATGATGGATGGGCTATATCTAAGCAGGTATGTGCTTTGGTACTCAGGTACTCATTTTCTTTGCCTGTTGACTGAGTTCCTCCCGCTAGTTGACATGTTTTCGGTAAGTCCGCATTGAATAAAATTGCATGCGGTGGGTGTATGTGCGGCCACGGCGGGGCGGGGAAATGGGCAGCATGTTGGAACTCAATAGATAGATTTTGTACGACTTGAGAATTATATTCTTGAATGCTATACGTCCACGTTGCCCGTAGGCACAGTGTGCAGTTGAGCCTTCAACTTGTGCTTGATATACAATTCAGCTTGATGACAATCTTTAATGCCAGCGTATAACCAATGTTGCTCACGAATGTCAGCCAGTCTCGAAATGTCGTGCAAGTCCGAGTCATGAACAAAAGTTCCCATGTACAGTCTCACGAAAGCTCAGTTCTCACAATGTACTTATAATATGCACGATGGATCAATCTCTGCTAATACTAATAGCAGCCTCGTATAGAGATATCGATGCCCGTACTTCCCAGTGTGGATCATGACATTGGCAGAGTGATGAAATAAAGCAAAATACGCACGTTGAAAGACAGCGACAGGCCGGGCATGGACACCGGCTCGACGACTTATTCGCTGCTTGCGCCCGCACTCCTCCGGATTCTTGCCGGTCACGATAGCGAGCGTGAACCCGCCCGTGTGCACGCCAACGCTCTCGCGCATGCGCCCATCCGTGCAGTTCGACGGCGGCATGGGGAGCACGGGCGCGGCTATGAACACGTCCCACACGAGCCCGCACGTCGTGCAGATGCATGCCTTCAGCAAGCTCAGCTCGACGCACACTTCTGCACATGCACGACATACATTGCATGCTGCACGAGGGCGAGAGGAGAAGATGTGCCCGCGGCCGGGCATTCAGCAAGCGTTTGGAGTGGGGTCCACATTATACGCACATGCAGAGCGGCCACATGTGGCCCGTGGCGGGCGGATCTAGTGCCGACGGTATCGCCGCGTTGGGGACCGCCGCGCAGGTCGCCGTGCGGGTCTGCATGCTCGCGCTGCATGTATTGCATGCTGGTGGCAATATCTGGTTGCGAAAAATGTAAAGGATCAGTGAGGAAACTAGCAAAAGACGCGCATTACGCACCACCGTATATCCCCTACCGCATTCATCATCGCCGCTGTCGCTGTCGAGGTCACCGTATGGGAAGAGGGAAGATGGGTGTTGTACGTGCATAGGCGCGCATGCGGACACACGGCGTTCGGCATTTGCCGGGCCCTTCGATGGGCTAATAGCCCAAACCTCCGGACGGGCTAATTGGGCCAGTTGGCCCGAACCAAAGCTGGAATAAATTCGGGCTTAAGGGCTAATAGCCTTGGGCCAAAAGGCTAGGGCTAAGGGGCTAATAGCCCACTGTGCTGGGGGTCGGACATTCTGCGCCGCTGTCGCTGTCGAGGTCACCGTATGGGAAGAGGGAAGATGGGTGTTGTACGTGCATAGGCGCGCATGCGGACACACGGCGTTCGGCATTTGCCGGGCCCTTCGATGGGCTATAATAGCCCAAACCTCCGGACGGGCTAATTGGGCCAGTTGGCCCGAACCAAAGCTGGAATAAATTCGGGCTTAAGGGCTAATAGCCTTGGGCCAAAAGGCTAGGGCTAAGGGGCTAATAGCCCACTGTGCTGGGGGTCGGACATTCTGTTACGCTCCCTCTTCCACCCGAGTCTCTACACGGATTGCCCGCGAAGATGCAACGTCGCCTTGTCCTCCCTGTCGCGCCTACGGCAGCGCAGTTTGTGCCACCACCTGCTGAGGTCTCTGTATCTCATCAGAACGTCGTCCAGGCTTCCGATGTCACACCCATCGCGCCCGCAGACCCAAAGACCTCGACGCAGTGCTGAACGTGCGTGTCCAACCCCCCTGCAAGCATTCCCGAATTGAACACCTCACAGCTCTTCCCTACGCCCCTGCGCTTTTTCAACCAAAAACTGCTGCCGAAATGACCTACTTCTTCACCGCGCTGCACAGCGTGCCGGACGCGGCGGCTCGCGTGCACCTCTTCGCGTCCGTTCTGCCGTTCAAGCTCGAGGTCCTGCATGTGCGTGTCAAGTACTGAACCTGCACCGCGTGCGTATACGTCGACGAGCTCGGCGCGTGCCATGCGTGCGGGCAGCGTGCAAGGAGCGACGGCGGCCGACAGATGTGGATAGAGCGCGGCGCGCGCGTCAGGCTCATCGACACGTCGCAATTCATCGAAATCGCCTGCCATCTGTCGCCTCCCTCTGCACACTCACACCCACGCAGAGCCACTACTCGCGCAGCCCGTCGCGACGCTTGACCTCCGCTCTGCGATCGCGCGCATCTACCTGCAGGCGGACCAGCTCGACACGGCGGCGGCGCACTTCGCGGCGGTCGCCGCGGCGCCGGACGCCAGTGCGCTGACAAAGGAGATGGTTACGGTACTGCTCGGGACGGCGCGCGGCGAATGGAACGGCGTGAGCGCGGCGCGGTGCCGGACTGTCAGCAGCGATCAGGAGAACTCCACGGTGCGTTGCTGTCTAGTTGCACTCGGCGGCAGAGTCGACGCTGATGGTGGGTTAGGCTGTGGATAATGTGTCGGTGGCGCTGCTGAGCCAGGGCAAATTGAAAGAGATGACGAGTCGTGCGTGCGTTGGGCCGACTGGATGTGCATACATAGTGATGGCAGGCGACAGAAGTCCTTGAGGCGGTATTTCCGGCGGAGCCATCAACGCTTGCAATGGCGGAGCCATTTCTGTTCAACCTCTGTGCGTATACTTCAGTCTTTCTCGCGTTTAGGTTGTCGTTGATGAAGCTCGGCAGCGATGTTGTACAGCTACGCTCGGGGCTGGCGTGGTGATGCAGATCGCGCAGTGCAATGGGGACGAGCCGAAGACGACGTATATTAAGATTCCACTGAACTAAAGCTGCCTCTGTCTATCATTACTGTTACTTCTGCAGGATTTCCAGTGATGGTCGTTCGCTCAACGAGGGCAAAAGGCAAATATACAGCACAACAAAATATCCAAGGCCACATCGACCGCGCGGCAAAATGCGTTCCCGGGGACTGGACACATATGAAGCTTGTCAGGACATGTTCGTCAGAACGATCACTTGGGTGCACACAACTCGGACAGTGAGAACTGCGCGAGCGTCTGATCGCTCCGATGAGGAATCACCACTTACAGCCGTCTGCATGCAACCATGCCGCGTGGCCTGCCAGGTACCGACCTACGCTCACCCGCCCGTCGTCGCAAACCCGCTACTGCTTTCAAGTATCACCGATTTTGCGACTGTACTACAGATGATGTCCGTTTCAGCTACAAACAAATCGAGTCTCCCGTCTCGGTGAGTGTAGGCTGTACTCAATATCATTTGGGCGTTCACATCTGCTTATCGCGCACCTATCTTCAGCGTTCGTATCAAATGTGCGTCGGTGTTGGTGGGATGTGTACGATTTTCGACTCAATCTACCATAATCGTAAACATCAGGATCCTGTCTGCCGCGGAGCTGTCCAAGAGCTCGATGTCTGGCTCGACGGCAAACCTTTGAGAAAATAGCACTCATGCCGGAGATAGAGCGCGACAAGGCCCGGGCAATGAAGTACATCATGCTTGCATCCTCATCATGAATATCGCAGGCTCAGAATTGCACTCTTAAGGATGACGCTGATGATACAGCATTATCTCCATCAGTCGCCCTTCCAGTGTGGCCCGAAGAAAAGAGCGGTATTCATCCAGGTCAAAGCCGATGAGTTACAGGCTTCCATCGGTAATTTAACTAGCCGCATTGGTGCGTGTACATTAGGCACGACGATTTGCATCTGACATGATCATCATGTAGAATATTTCGGGAACCAGTGCGGCGGCATGGCATTCATCATCGGGATGAAACCGGACGATTTAATAGTGAGTCGGGCGACTTTTACGCGATCAAATATGTGCTCACGAAAGCTCAGGAGGATCAGTTGAGGTAGGGCTTTGTTCATATCAGACTTGCATCCACTAACATCGCAGTACTTTAGGCAGGGCTGGTTGATGTAAGACTCGCATCTACTAACGTCGTAGTGCTTTCAGGCAAGTCATTCTCGTCTTGTCTGTTAGTTACTCTTGCTAATCTTAGTTACTCAGACCCTCAAAAGCGTGCGGCGTATGACCGTCTTGGCTCCGACCCAGAAGCACAAGGCGGAGGCGGAGGCGGAGGCGGGATGTCCTCTTCTGGCCTCTCACTAGGCTTTGCGACATCGTTCGCGACATTTGACAGCGAAATGAGCCCCGAAGAGCCGTTTGACATGATCTTCGGCGGCGGCGGCGGCTTCGGTGGAGGCCCCATTACGCTCTCGTCGACCTCTGTGCCCACGCTTATTCTCATGCATATCCTTCGATGTTCGCAGCCAGCTTCGGCCCAGGCTTCGGCGGCAGCGGCTTCCGCACCTGCACATACATCAACGATGCCCAAGGGCGCTAGCAGCCCGCCGAGCCCGCGACACCGCGCTCGATCTTCATCCAGTGCATCCTCTTCGCTTTCTCGTTCCTCTCCGCTCTCCCCCAGCTCTTCTCCACGCCGCCCACGCCCCGCTTCAACATGGAGCGGCACACGAGCGGGCTCGGCGTGCCGTACCACGTCAACTCGGCCGAGTTCTCCGGGCGATTTCTCGCCGCGGAGATCAAGCGCGCCGGACAGTTCTGCTGTCGTGCACACGCTGCCAGCGCTGCGCCGGTTCGAGGACGGCATCGACCGCGCGTACACGCAGGAGATGTACGCGCTCTGCCAGCGCGGGCTCGATGCGAAGCAGTAGCGGCGCTACCAGGCGACCGGTTTCTTCGGCATCGGCGCGGACTGAGAGAAGGTGCGACAAATCGACGCGGAGAAGGTTATGCGTGCGAGATGCTACGCGCGACGGGGCTGCTGAAGGCGAAGCAGTGAGGCGGACTGGCCGCTTCCGCTTGGGACTGATAGATGGATGGTGTTCGCGTGGACGTTCTCTGCGTGCCTGCGAGACATAGCCGAACTTGCTTTCGTCGCCTCAGCGAGACGCGCGGAACACCGCAACTTGGCGCATGCAGACTCTCGGACAGCACGCGACGCAACGTTAGTATCCCACATCTACGACGCCATACCACCGCCCGGGCTCCTTGAAGATCTTTAACGTACGAGGACAGTACCGAAACGGGATACCGCTCGCGAGGAAGTCTGGGAGAAAGCCGCCAGAGTTTTTCAACGGTCTCAATGCTTGTATCCGACTCGGCTGGTCCAAGCTCAACGCCACCCAACGTGGCGCCTGCCTTCCATCCAACACTACGTGGCGCAGCTTCGTCGATACTACCGGGCGCGACTGGCCATAGCCACAGGATCGCCGGAGATCCTATCATCCTGATTCGGGATGCCTGTGAGTAAATCCAAGTGGATCAGCGTAAATAGCTCACAGGACTCTGCGCTAGGGATCAGCGCCAGCGCCTTGTCGCGACATCCTCTAAGTCCCTTTCGATCCACTCACACTGCGTTGACGACGATTCGCACGCATCTGAGCGTTGCCGCCATGACCCTGCGCACCTCGCTTTCAGTCCTCAAATCGTCCCTGGCGTAGGTATTCTCCAGACACAGTACCGTGAGTCTGTTTTACCTCGCAGGACGGCAGCATTAGGCTTACCCATGGTTCAATACTGAGTTCAGAATGCTGGTGGTACCCTCACAGCGGACACGATCAAATCTACCCGACATCGTCAGAAGGCTCAAAATACCGAAACAATAACGCATCATGGGGCTCCTTCACATTGAAGTGGAACCGCGACACGGTGTGCTCAACGAGATCAACACCCTGAACAGCCTCGTCGAAAGCTCCGTCCCGCGAGCAGTATATCAATAGTCAAAGCCGCGTTTTCCTCCACTGACAATGAAAACAAGCTCGACCGATCTTTCTGATGTCCTCGACGACCACAAGTTCAAACTTGTCGCCATACGACGCGAACAGCGTCAGGTACTCCCCATTTGCCTCGAACCGCACCGTGCTTCGGACCCCGTGTCCAGTATCTGCGTGTCAGGACTGCAGCTGTCCAATTACGCATATGATTGCTGCAAGATTGCTGTCAATAAAATTCTGGCTGTTTTTCAATCTATCTAAGCCTCTCCCAGTCCGACATCGTGATACTCGTCGCGCGGCACCCCGACGCAAGCCCGCTCATCGCCGCGTGGCTCGCGCACGTCCATCACGTCCTCTGCCGCCGGCGACCGGCTGCACATCACCGCCGCACCCGTGTGTACTGCGACCACGCTTCTCGGCGCGGACTACCAGCCCTTCTGACACTACGCCACGAGCACGACGTGCCTTCGCACGGCCGCGTACGCACTGCCCACTGCATTGTGCGCGCACATCGCTGTCGTCACGCCGACGACTTATTCCGGCATCCTGCGCCCTATGCCTGCGACTTCAGCGCGCGTTCCGGGCGGCAAGGGACAGCGACGCATAGATGCAGATGGTTGGCGATGTCGCGATGGTACTAGGCAGCTGCCGCACGACGATCACGCCCGCTTGCCTGCGCGCTGTACAACTCGACGGCCTACGTCCCGCAGGCCACTGACAAGAATAGGCTCGACATCGCGGGCTACCTCGCCCTGCTCATTCAGCATCGCGCATGCGGCGCCGAGCATGATGTTCGGGATGTTCGGGATGAAGTCGTACACGTTTGCGGTGCCGCCGTCAGCTGGTCATCCTTTGTGATGCGGGGATATCCATGCGGCTGCTGCATCCACACAGTGTAGATCGCGAGCAGGGGTACACGCGGGCAGCGCACGGCATGGTTAATGACGTGGCGGTCGTACTGCGAGCAGCGGTGGCAGCGGCACAGCACGAAAAGCAGTCCATGTGCCAAGGCCGGGTTGAGGTAGAGCAGTGACGATCTGGATGTCAGCACGAAAGAGTTGGAGCCTGCACAGAAGCGGGGGGGAGATGGAGCCGCATTAATTATAGGGGGTAGCTTGCGAAGTGGATGTGCGGGGCGGACAGGCGCAGCAGGCGGCAGAAATTTGACGTTGGGGTATGTCACGGACGACGTGCGCATGAGTACGCACTAATACTAATACGCACGCGGAAGATTCTAATGGCTGACGATGCACAGGTCTGCCCCAGTCCAGGCGACGACACGTCGCACGCGCTGTTTTCATTCTCCATGCTGCCCGACTTCGTCGCGTCGCCTGCGTCATGGCCGCGAGCACGCGCGTTGTTGACTTTGTGTTCCTAACGTACTTCCAGAACCAGTTGATGCAAGTGCTGAATGCAGTGTTCGTGCGGCAGTATGACGACGCAGACGTGCGGTCTCGCCTATACGCCGTGATGTCGATGCGCGTGGCAGTGTAGCTGTATGCGAAATCTATGAGAACACGACCTACGCGAAGACGCGGCGGGCAGCCGCGGGCGAGCCAAGACAGTGTCGTGGTCGAGGCGCAGAGAGCAGCGCATATATCGGGTGCAGATGTACGCGACAGGCAGGAGCGGGGGACGTGAGGACGGCGGACCGTCGACGTGACGATGCGCGTACAGCGGCGGCCGGCGAGTTGTTCGATGGGGATCATGACACGCGGCTGCGCTCGTGTTGCCGTCCCCGATGGTCCCGCGATGGAGCTACAGGACCCCGCCGCCGGGCTTGTGACACCGCAGGACTGCATGTGCTGTCCAAGCAACCAGCCTCGCTGTACAGGCATCTGGCGACAGTTCACGACGCGATGATCTCGCAGTGTTGATCAGAGCAGAACGGGATGGAGCGCTGCGAGCAGGCCCTCAGGCGCGTGCCTCAACTATGTTCTATCCGGGCTGGAGACGAGTGCTAGCATCGAGACGGCGCTTCGTGACGCGTTGACGCTATGGGAGCCGGGTCCAGAATGACGTCTGTCATGGGCCCAGCACAGTCGCGAGGCTGGGACAAGACATGGGCAAAGGCAGGACGGGGACAACGGACGCGACCTGCGCCGTTGCACAGCCCTTTGAAACTGGGAATGAGGTGAGTCACAGCATTGCGACGAAACGACGCGTACTGACCTTCTTGTACATGGCGCAGCTTGTCGCCCTTCGTCCGTTTCGCGCATTTGCGCACAGGCAAGTATTCGTCGGGGACGGCGTGAATTGACACGCCGCGCGCCCCGCTGGTCCTTGTGTTGCGACGCCGGAGCATGAGGGCCTCGTTTGGTGGTTTCGATCTACATCATCGTGCGTACTGCGCCTTGTCGTCTGTACGACTGCGAGTCTTGCTGACCTGTTTCTTGACTATGCTACTATGTTGTGTACAAGCTCGCGAGATGATAGGTGGGCCAGCATGAAATGATGTGCGTCGTTGCACGCATATCGGATCTGGGATCACAGGTAAGTCATGATTATTTTCAGCTGAGTGATACTGGCCTTCCCCTAATTGCAGTGACCGGTCGTCCTTCGCGGCCCTTGTCGTGCGTGTGAGCGGTCATCGTGGATCTGCACAAGCAATGAATCAAGCCAGAACCGCGTCGCGTCGACGGCATCATTCACTCTTGACATTGCCAGCAGGACGGTGCAACACGGCCGTCATGTTTATTCTCGAAGCTATGAATACAGGTAAGTCACCAAACTTTTCTGTAACGACGCGATACTTACTTGTTTCTACATGCCCTGTGTTGCACTCAGCCGCGCGTTCCGCTTTCCGAGGCATCTGCATCAAGTCCGAACCAGTGTCGCACAACCTCTCATGTGCGGCGCGTCAAACGTGTGCGCCCGCATCCCGACACCGTAGCGTACGAGCTGCGTTTCGCAAGCCTGCCGAATAGCAGAGCGCGTGAATGCAGCGGCCCTGACATTCGTGAATCGCAAGGAGCGAGTCTTGGGTGACAGCGCCCTCGCCCTGCCGACGTCGCGTGGGCATTCCGTGCATTCGTCAACATATCCGTCTCTTCACATGAGGCGCAGCGATGGCTGGACACAGCGCCTTGCGTTACTATTCTCGCGGGAAGGCGGGGGGCTGCGAGCGTCGTCCGGCCCTTTCTAAGTCTTCATTTATGGTGATGAGGAGCTTCGAAACGGTACGTAGATCGCGTCTGCAGCGCGATAGGACGGGACAAGGCGGGGAGGCTGGCTGGCGGCATAGAGTCGAGATATGCGTGAACGACGAGCAGCGCGGCGACTGTGACCCGGAGATGGGCGACGGGCGGGGGCATTCGTCAGAGCGTGCCAGGCCTTGTCGATATGATGCTACGACGTCGATGTGGAAGACGGTAGAGCTGCGCGTGGAATTCGCGGGGAAGAGGACCGCCGCGAAGGCCCGGCGGGAGTCGCGAGCCTCAGTCAGTCGTGGGTGGATGGCGATGTTGGCGACGGGCGAAATACCGACATGACTGAGGGCGCGGAGTCAAGCGGCGCTGCCGTCCCGTTATTTCCTGTAGAGGCACTGTATGTAGCATGCGCGAGACTGTAGAGTTAATTGAGTTTTGCGTCGTGCGCAATGGAGGAGGAAGACTACGCCTCTTGGCCCCCAAGCACCGCACAGAGATCTAGCCGCCTCGTGGTCGGGGGCGCTCTCCCTTCCACTGCAGGACACCATCTCCCCTCCCATCCCTTCCATCAGTTCCATGTGACTCTCGTCGCGGCCCACGGACTACGTCCCTTCATTCATTGATCCGCCAAAGCTCGTCCCATGCGCGTCAAGTATAGTAGCCGTACGATGGCCGAGCCCAATTCGCGAGATCTCACGTCAAGTCCATCGGAATCGTTGGCCCATGGTAGCTCGCTAGAATCAGAGCGACACCCTAAGCCTCTCGATGAGTAGACGTCCGTTCAGTCTTCTATGGTCGAGGATATGATACCTATTGCGCTCACGGTGGTCTAGTTCGCACCACTGCCGGCTGAGGCCTCCCCATCTCATCAGGACGACGTTCAGGCATCAGGCCCCAGGCGTCATGCCCATTGCACCAGCAGTCGAGGAGTTCGCACCACGATAGACGACTCTCCGTGTCACCAGGACGATTGCCAACTCTCAGCACCTGTCGATTTTGGCGAATGCGCGACCCGCGAAGACATCCTGGCTTCCTCCGCTCAGACCGAACTTGAAATTTCGGACCCGTTCCTCGTCCACAGCCTCGACTCTCCCAGCATCTTGTCAGCGACCTTTTGCGCGTCTTTCGTCACAACTCGAACCGTCCATGTCCGCGTTGCAGGTGGGCGTAGCCGAGGATATCTCCCTGTCGCTCCAGACACCCGTTGGATCGTCCGAAGCTCTCATGGTAGAAGAAAAGCAGGAGCCCCCGCCGCCCGTATCAAGCCAGCCCGTGGTTGCGCCGCCGTCGTTGTCCGATTCTTCCAAGTCCGAGGCGTCCCCGATCTATCTCCCATAGCTCATCCTCCCGATCCCGAATGTACGCATATATTTCCATCTCATTCAGTGGCTCACAAGGTACTCAACTTTCACATATCACCTTGCTCTCTTGGCCGTCTTCCCGTTCCATTCCATCGTCTCATCCGCATCCCGCGTTGCATCGATTTTGCTGTGATACTTTGCTATACGCGTACGATAGGCCGCTGACGACGCTCTTGATGAAAAACATCCCGAATCCTGAGCAACCGCCGCGACCGCGCCGCGCCGCGACAGGCGAATGGGCGCGCACGGACTTTCACACTTTCGTCGTGAGTCGTGCGATCTGTAGCCATGTTCCGCAGTCTGAGCCCGCTTGCAGGCGACGAACAACTGGCGCGCCCTCGCGTGCACGGCCCGCGACAGGCTCGTGCAGTCCGATCCAGAGGACCTCAACGCCATCCTGAATGTGCGTGCCCAACTCCTCTACACACAACCTCCGAACTAAACGCCCTGCAGCTCTGGTCCCTACACCTCTCCACCCTCGCGCGCCTGCGCTTGTTCAACCAAAGCACCGCCGAAACAACGAACCTCTTCACCGCGCTGCGCAGCGTGCCGGACGCCGCCGCGCGTGCGCACCTCTTCGCGCACGTCCTGTCGTTCGAACTCGAGGTCCTGCACGCGCGTGTCAAGTACTGGGCCGGCGACGCGCTCGGCGCGCTGCTCGGTGCGTGTCGCACGCGCGCTAGCGACGGCGATCGGCAGATGTGGATGGAGCGCGGGGCGCGCGTGGGGCGTCGCAGTTCGTCGAGGTGAAGGTGCGCCTCTCCCTCTCCTCTCTGCCATCTCACATGGACGTCTGACGGCACTACGAACTCGTGACGCAGGACTACATCGCAGCGACGCGCCTCGTCGAGCCGCTGCTCGCCGCGACGCCGGACCTCCGCTCCGCGATAACGTGCATCTACTTGTAGGCGGGCCAGCTCGACGCGGCCGCGGCGCACTTCGCGGCGGTGCCGGACGCTAGTGCCCTCACGGAGGAGATGGATGCCGTGCTGCCCGCGATGGCGCGTGGGGAGTGGGACGCCGTGGGTGCGGCGCTGCGGCGGATCGTCGAGAGCGATCCGAAGAACTTCACGGTGCGTGGCTCGTCCTATGCTGCGTGTGGCTCGACGTTGAGATAGGGCCTTACAGGCTGTAAATAATCTGTCGGTGGCATTACTGAGCCAGGGTAAGCTGAAGGAGGCGATTGGTCGCCCATAGTCTTAGGCATATCATGTGTGTTCATGTGGTGATTGCAGGCAACCGAGGTGCTAGAGGCGACGTTCCAGGCGTCGCCGTCGACACTCGCGATGGCGGAGCCATTCCTATTTAACCTCTGTGCGTACATGCCCTTTTTTCGCATTGAGGTCGTTGTTGACGAAGTTTGGCAGCGACGTTATGCGAGCTGCGCTCAGGAGTGGCGGTGGATAAGAAGCGCGACTTGCTGGTGCAGGTCGCGCAGTGGAGCGGGGACTGGCTGAGGACGACGTGTCTCAAGATGCCGTCGAGTTGAAGGTGCCTCCGTCTGTCGTTGCTGTTATCCCCCAATTCGTATCGGTGATTATTGTTCGCTCTATGAGGGCTTGAAGAAAATCTACGGCATAACGAGTTGTTCAAAGTTGCATCGTTCGCGCGGCGAAACATGTCCTCAGACTCGACTGTCAGCTGCTCAGAGCAGGTTCCTTTGAACGATTACTTGGGTGCACTCAACTTGGGCGGTGAGAATTGCACGAGCGTCTGATTGCCCCGATGAGGAATTGCCACTTTGAGTGGGTGGACAGCCGTCTGCGTGCGGTGTGCCGCGTGGCTTCCCACGTATCGACCTACGCTCACCAGCACGTCGTCGCAAACCAGCTACTGTCTTCAACAACCACCGATTTCACCAGTGTACTACAAACAATGTCTGCTTCAGACACAAACAACCCAAGTCTCCCGCCTCGGTGAGTGTGTGCTTTACTCAGTGTCGTTTGTGTATCCGCATATGCTTATCGCGCACCCATCCTCAGAGTTCGTATCAAAGGTGTGTCGGTGTCGTGGGCCGTCTACCATTCTTGACTCAACCTACCGTTATCGTAGATATCAGGATCCTGTCTGCCACGGAGCTCTCCAAGAAGCTCGATGTCTGGCTCGACGGGAAACCTTTTGAGAAAATAGCACTTATGCCGAAGATGGAGCCCGACAAGGCCTGGGCGATGGAGTGCGTTGTGTCTGCATCCTCGTCGTTAACATATCAGACTGACAAATTTTACTCTTTAGAGATGATGCTTTCATCTCGGAGACGCTGATGATACAGCCTTATTTCCATCGGTCGCCCTTCCAGCGTGGCGCGAAGAAAAAGGCAGAGTCTATCGAAGTCAAAGCTGATGAGCTGCGGACTGCCATTGGCAATTTGACCAGCCGCATTCGTATGTGTTTATTGTAGCATAAGGCCGACTTGCTGCTGACATGATCACGTAGAATATTCCAGGAGCGAGCGCGATGGAAATACATTCATCATCGGGATAGAACCCGACAATGCCAAAGTGAGTCGGAGCCACTTTCACACGCCCGAATGTATGCTCACAAGTGCTTAGGAGGATCAATGGGGGTAGGGCTCATTGCTGTCAAGCTTATACGCCACTAACATCATTGCAGGCCGTTGAAGATATCGATCAAAGGTAGGGCATACGTTATTAAGCCTGATATAAGAGTATTGTTACTTATAGCTATTGCTCAACGCTCAGATATCAAGGTCAATAATCTGAAGCTGAAGGATAAGATCCGTATTCGGTTCATGATCGATGCTGTCGTGCGCGATCATGGTCATGGAAGTCCGGAACCATTCCAATTGTATGTTTTATGTGTTATATATCAATTGTTTATCTTCAACTGATGGGCTATCTCAGTGATACATGGCCTCATTCTATGCTGGAGATTCAGATCCTTGAACATCACTATATGCACAAGACTAAGCTTGTGGGTAGATTTAGAGAGACCATGCAGGAATTCCTTGTAAAACTTCCAGGAGGTGAGTTTCACTCTTCTGTCTAGTACCATGGTTGATATTGTTTTCAGAAATCTCTTTGGTCCCATTCAAGTACAACCCAAGCATCTCCGAGAATGTTTCTCTTGTATTGGCTATTGAAATTCTGTCTGAAGATAGGCCTGCAGAAGAGAGGCAAGCTGATGATGCCTTCAAACAAGCATCCAAACAGATTGCTGCTGTGTTGTCTCCATCTGCTCTTGGGTCCTCTGTTACACAAGGAGCTGGATTAGTGCAGAAGGTGTCATCTCTAGAATTCATCACAAATGCTTTAAGGATGGTCATTGACAAAGTTGATGTACTTTCTGAGGCCAGTCCTGTCTTGTCAATCAGATCATCAGACTGATTGGATTTGATATACAGATCCATCCATATGCTAAAATGGCATGGTCCATTTTTTCTGCCATTCCCAAGGTATTTTGTTGCTTGTCCAAACTTTCCAGATATTTTAATTATTTCTGACATTTATGTTTACAGGCTTACTTGGATGATCAGTCAAGACTCAAGCAACTACAAGGTCTACTTCTTGCTGCAAATAAGAGCTATGAATTTGTGAAAAGAGCTGTTTCTTTGAATCATTATGACATTCCTTATCAAAAAAAGATTATTACCCAGATCATTCAGCAGACCACAGAATGTGCTTATTTTATTCGTGACTTTCTCTTGACTGATGGATTTGGTACAGTCAAATTTTTCAAATTTAACTTCAGGTACTGACATGTTGCTTTCAGCTTTTCGCCAAATGAAGAATCTGATACTTGATGTCCAAGCTCATATTGATGAATATCAGAAGACTTTTGAAGCTCTTGCAGAGGAATTTCATCAAGAGACTGCATTGCAAACTGAGATCAGTGTTTTTCATACTGTGAATATGTTGACTGATCTGGGTAGGTGAACAGCCTGTGTTGTTGGTCAATTACTGATAATGTATTTTGAATAGCTACTGAACATGTGCTCAATGATCTTGCTTATGCTTCTGGTGCTCGCTTTGATTTTGACAAACTCTGCTTGCCTGGCACTCGGGTTGACATCATTGATGAAATTATAAACTGGGTCAATCAGACCAATAATAATGATACTGCCTCTCGAATTTATCTCTTGGTTGGAGGAGCTGGCTTTGGAAAGTCTACTATTGTTCGAACAGTGGCACAGCGATTTAAAGCTATTGGAAGACTGGGATCTTCATTTGCATTCAATCGTGGCAAACAACAGACTATAAATGCTAGCAGCTGCTTTAGCACAATTGCTCTGGATATTGCAGATACTGTTCCAAGCTGGAAGGCTTCTCTTGTGGATATCATCAAACATGATCATGGTTTGTGTCATAGCATGGCTGTCAAAGAGCAGTTTAGGGAATTGCTTGTGAAACCAAGAGAAACCTTGGTGGCAACTGGCCCTATACTTGTTGTTATTGATGCATTAGATGAATGCCCTAGTGATGCACCTTTCCAAGATTTTATTGATACACTTGTAAAACAAAGTGCAGAGCTGCCTTCAAATATCCATATTTTAGTGACATCTCGTCCTGAAGCAATTCATGATGCATTTTATAATAAGCCACATATCTACTATAAAAACATGGAGGAGATTGATGCAAAGTCTACACAAAATGATATATATAAGTTTGTCAAGTCTGAACTGGCAGACATGGCAGGTGATAAAGAAGATAGCTGGAGTCTCAAGATTACAGAAAAGGCTGAAGGGCTTTTTCAATGGGCAGCTACTGCATGTCGATTTATGAAAGATTCAAATTTGGACAGAGGACTATTTTTGAATGAGAAATTTGACAAAATCATGAGAGTTGGTTCATCACAATTAGATGCCCTCTATATTGCAATTCTGGAGCATGCATTTTCACATATGTCAAAAAATGATATAGTCAAAAATCGCTTTTGTAGAGTGTTAGACTGTGTCTTATCTGTGAAAGAGCCATTGCCTCTTGATGCTCTTTGTAAATTATATAATGACTATAATAATGAGTTCAAAATCATTCTCAAACCATTGGCATCATTGTTTTATGGTGTTATATCAGATGATGATTTGAATGTTCCTGTACGGCCATCTCATATCTCATTTAGAGAATTTTTGATGGATGAGATGCGAAGTGGACAATATTATATTGCAGTGACATCTCAAAATGAAAACCTTGCTAGAGGTTCATTGACAATTATGAGGAAAAGTCTTCACTTCAATATGTATAATTTTAAATCATCATATGATCAGAATAAAGATGTCTCTACCAACTGTTTAGGCATAATCACACCAGACCTGAAATATAGTTGCCAATACTGGGCAGATCATTTTTCTACTGCTTTCAAGAATGACATAAATATGATTTCAATGCTAAGAGACTGGGCAAATGAGCAGATTTTGTTTTGGCTAGAGATACATAGCTTGCAATTTCAGCATATAAAGTATGCTAAATATTCACTGGAAAAAGTGCTTTCTGTATTAAAGGTAAGTTTTATTTCAGGAATATATGTATATCAAACTTAACAAACCTTTGCAAGTCATCCAATGAAATAACTCTTGTTGAGTTGCTTGAAGATGCAAGTCAATTTATTACCCAATTTGCTATGCCAATATCTCAGAGTGTCCCACACATCTATTTATCTGGAGTCCAATTTTCACCTCAAAACAGTTGTTTGGTGAAGTGCTATCATTCTAACTTTAACATTATACTAGATCCAATTAGCAAGAGACCTGGGAGCTGGCCACAGATACAGGTCCAAATTACTAGTTCCTCAGCTTGCTTATGCCTAGCATTATCTCCAGATGGCAAACAGATTGTCTCAGGATCTGATGATCGAACCATTCGACTGTGGGATGCTCAGACTGGTGCTCAAATGGGAGATCCCTTGATAGGTCATGATTATGGGGTCACATCAGTTGCATTCTCTCCAGATGGCAAGCAGATTGTCTCAGGATCTCATGATAAAACCATTCGACTGTGGGATGCTCAGACTGGTGCTCCAATGGGAGATCCCTTGACAGGTCATGATGATGTAGTCACATCAGTTGCATTCTCTCCAGATGGCAAGCAGATTGTCTCAGGATCTCATGATACAACCATTCGACTGTGGGATGCTCAGACTGGTGCTCCAATGGGAGATCCCTTGACAGGTCATGATGATTGGGTCACATCAGTTGCATTCTCTCCAGATGGAAAACAGATTGTCTCAGGGTCTGATGATAAAACCATTCGACTGTGGGATGTTCAGACTGGTGCTCAAATGGGAGATCCCTTGACAGGTCATGATTATTCGGTCACATCAGTTGCATTCTCTCCAGATGGCAAACAGATTGTCTCAGGATCTCATGATAAAACCGTTCGACTGTGGGATGCTCAGACTGGTGCTCAAATGGGAGATCCCTTGACAGGTCATGATGATTGGGTCACATCAGTTGCATTCTCTCCAGATGGCAAACAGATTGTCTCAGGATCTGGTGATCAAACCATTCGACTGTGGGATGCTCAGACTGGTGCTCAAATGGGAGATCCCTTGACAGGTCATGATGATTGGGTCACATCAGTTGCATTCTCTCCAGATGGCAAACAGATTGTCTCAGGATCTGGTGATAAAACCATTCGACTGTGGGATGCTCAGACTGGTGCTCAAATGGGAGATCCCTTGACAGGTCATGATGATTGGGTCACATCAGTTGCATTCTCTCCAGATGGCAAACAGATTGTCTCAGGATCTGGTGATCAAACCATTCGACTGTGGGATGCTCAGACTGGTGCTCAAATGGGAGATCCCTTGACAGGTCATGATGATTGGGTCACATCAGTTGCATTCTCTCCAGATGGCAAACAGATTGTCTCAGGATCTGGTGATAAAACCATTCGACTGTGGGATGCTCAGACTGGTGCTCAAATGGGAGATCCCTTGACAGGTCATGATGATTGGGTCACATCAGTTGCATTCTCTCCAGATGGCAAACAGATTGTCTCAGGATCTGTGATAAACCATTCGACTGTGGGATGCTCAGACTGGTGCTCAAATGGGAGATCCCTTGACAGGTCATGATAATTGGGTCACATCAGTTGCATTCTCTCCAGATTGCAAACAGATTGTCTCAGGATCTGGTGATCAAACCATTCGACTGTGGGATGCTCAGACTGGTGCTCAAATGGGAGATCCCTTGACAGGTCATGATGGTTGGGTCACATCAGTTGCATTCTCTCCAGATGGCAAACAGATTGTCTCAGGATCTCAAGATAAAACCATTCGACTGTGGGATGCTCAGACTGGTGCTCAAATGAGAGATCCCTTGACAGGTCATAATGATGGGGTCACATCAGTTGCATTCTCTTCAGATGGCAAACAGATTGTCTCAGGATCTGGTGATCAAACCATTCGACTGTGGGATGCTCAGATTGGTGCTCAAATGGGAGATCCCTTGACAGGTCATGATGATAAGGTCACATCAGTTGCATTCTCTCCAGATGGCAAACAGATTGTCTCAGGATCTTGGGATAAAACCATTCGACTGTGGGATGCTCAGACTGGTGCTCAAATGGGAGATCCCTTGACAGATCATGATGATGTCATCACATCAGTTGCATTCTCTCCAGATGGCAAACACATTGTCTCAGGATCTTGGGATCAAACCATTAGACTGTGGGATGCTCAGACTGGTGCTCAAATGGGAGATCCCTTGACAGGTCATGATAGTTGGGTCACATCAGTTGCATTCTCTCCAGATGGCAAACAGATTGTCTCAGGATCTCAAGATAAAACCATTCGACTGTGGGATGCTCAGACTGGTGCTCAAATGAGAGATCCCTTGACAGGTCATAATGATGGGGTCACATCAGTTGCATTCTCTTCAGATGACAAACAGATTGTCTCAGGATCTGGTGATCAAACCATTCGACTGTGGGATGCTCAGATTGGTGCTCAAATGGGAGATCCCTTGACAGGTCATGATGATAAGGTCACATCAGTTGCAGTCCCCTCAAATGGCAAACAGCTTGTTTTACATGGCAGTACTGCTCTTCTTTCTAGAATATCAACTATGGTAAGTTATATCTATTTTTACACCTTGCAAAGATTATATTAGCTTATTGCTTTTGTGCCCAGAACTATCTTTACACAAATCAATCTCTTGTGTCTCCTGATGGATGGGTGTATGGACCACAGGGCCAATTATTATTTTGGCTACCTCATTGGTACAGGACTGGTCTATACAGACCCAGTTCATTGCAGGTGATGGGCCCTGTCCATACAGCAAAGATTGATATGAACAAGTTTCATCATGGAGAAGATTGGGCAAAGTGCTACTTGGGCAATAACTAGTGGTCATTAAACTATACTTTGATCTTGGCAGCACAGAGTTATCTACTACCTACAAAGCACAACAGACTTGAAATCCACATCTACACGCTATCCATTTACATACATTTGACTGCAGCTGCCTTATGTCAGACACTATGTACAGATACTGGTTTGCTTCTCTGTATGATATTTCTTGATCTTTCAAATATTCATGCAGCAAGAACTGCTTGTTTCTATCAGATAAGCTTCACTTTAATGGAGAACATTGTTGAATGCCAAGAATGCACCAGGTAATGGAAGACCATTTAGACAATTCAGCCTGTGCTTCCTTGTTCAAAAGAACAGTTTGTACTAATATAAACTTATGAACAGAACTTTCCCTAGCACATAGCCAAGTCCCCAAGAAGGCACCACCACCACATATCCATATCCCAGCAATCTCAAGACATCACATTCAGACCAGGTATGTTACAAACCCATTGAATTCATTACTTCTCCAGCACACCACACACCAGCATGCCATGTAGTATGCAGTACCTATATCTACCTTCATTCTTCCTCTCTTCTCTTCTCACCCAACTCTCAGCACCTCGACAGTGCAGACACGTGCGCGCGGGGGTATCGACAGGCGAGGCGGGCAGGACAGCGCAAACACTCCAGCAGCACACAAGAAGGGAAGGAAAGAAGCGCCGCCTTCCCCCACAAAGCCAGGAAAGAGGTGAAAGGGAACGAAAAGAAGTTTAACTGCACACGCCAAAACGTCCGTCCCGCGCTCGGCCGCCGCCGCCCGCCCGTCCCGCGCGCGCGCGCGGAGGTGCGATGAGTGTAATAAATATATAACGTGAAATGTCTGACTGTCAAGGCGCTGTCTGTCCGTGCCTGCGGCGATGAACGTAGGATGCGTGATGATGCGTGGAGTACAGTGGTGTTGAAGGAGCGGACTGGATGCGAGCACGAGGGATGAGAATGGCGGAAATGAAGCGCGGCAGCGCGGGGCTTATGCCGCGCTGTATAAGAAGAGGTTGTTCGTTGCTGCAATCTGTCCAGCAGTGAGGGGCGCATAAGACGGAGGGGAGGAGAAAGACGGACCGCGATCGTGTTCTCCCGCGGATGCCAGCTCGCGTGGAGAATCTTCTTGTTGAAGTCTAGTGTCTCCAGCTGCATCTGGTCCTTCAACCCGCCTGGCCGCACGCCGTTCTTACCGCCGAACTTGGCGTTCCCCGGCAGCGGCCCGCCGATCTTCTTCGCCTTGAACGCGGACTTGTCCGCCTGCAGCACGATGTCGTTCGTCGTCTCCACGTCGAATATGCGCAGGTAGTTGTGATATGAGCCCGTCAGCACGTTCCTAGAGAGTGCGTCAGCGGTAGCGCAAAGGGTGGAGTACAAGCAGCGCACTTGTCGTCTCCACTCCACGTGCACTCGAACTTGTCGAAGATGCAGTCGTTCTCGTAAAGGTCGCACAGCTTCCCGCGGAGGTGGTCGTGTATTGGGATCGTCTTCACCGGCCGCGACTCCATATTGATGTCCCAGATCTTCAGCGACAGGTAATCTCGCGAGAGGATGTACCGCCCGTCGTGACTGAATTTAACGTCCGAGATAGACGAGATGATCTCCGAGAAGAATGAGCGATTAGTGGGATCCTCTTCCTCTTCGAACACTGCGCGAAGAAAAGAGACGTCAGTTAATGACGACGATACCCGATATGGTAAACGAAGTCTACATTTCGCATGCCGGTCACAGAGCGCCGAGTCGCGCATGTCCGCGAGCTTGATGTTGCTTTTCGAGCTCGAGTACATGAACAGGTTACATTGTGTGGGGTGGAACTCGGCGGCGGTGATAACCTCCGTCAGCTCCTCCATGTTGGCCGGCTTGATGTCGACGATGTCTGTGGAAGTAAGCGCCCAGTACGTCAGCAATCGCATTCCGCCCTCGAGGCCGCAGCACGCCGATCGTGGAAGCCAGATGTCATCGAAAACCGGACGTACTGAAGCTCTGATCGCTAATGTTCAGATTCCAAAGGTTTATCCTCAGATCGTCGGCAGATATGAAGGTCTCCTGGTCAGAATTGACCGCGATGGAGTGGATGTGGTATGCATGCGCGTTGGAGTAGACTTTGCGGGGGACGGCGGCGGTGATGACATCTTGTTGTTGCATGCGGGGTAACCGCAGGTGCGCACGCGAGGATGGGGGGGACAGGGCCCGCGTGCCGTCAGACATATTCGACTCGGACACAACCTGTACGGGTTTCTGGAACACTTTCCATAACTTAATTGTCTTGTCTGGGGTGGCCGTCGATAGTGGGGCACAGGGTCAGAGCGCAAAAACAAGTGAGACATGTGAAGCGAACAAGGCGGATCGAGCACTGACCGTTCGTCGAGAGCAGAAAGTGTGCGGCATTCTGGCGTTTGCACCATCTGATCTTGTTGATCTTCTCCTCGATCTCTAAAGACTTGAGGTAATCGAACTCTGGCTCGTGCGATTGGAATTCAGTGTAGAATTTGTATTCGCATCCTTTTTTCTTTGGGCGAGTACGGACGGACGGCCAGCGTAGAAAGCGCACCGAGGATAGCGTATAAACACAATCAGCCACCGGTTAGATGGTGAGAGCATGTCACACTGACCATGTCATTTCGCTCGAACAAGACAACCCGCCCGCCCTTGTCACCGGTTGCGAGGTAATTGCCTGTCGAGTCGAACTCGACAGTGGAAATAATATCGGCTGTGGATGGATCAACATAGCAAATGTGAGCATTTGGGACAAGCTTGATAAGCGTGCGCAAGATGCACGATGCGACGTGCAGCAGTGCGCGGCGCGAGGCCGGGGAAAGCCACATGTTGGCGAATGTATGACGCCTACACACCTTCTGTGATATCCTCTACATCACCCTTGTCTCCGAAACACTGTGCGAACCTCCAGCCGCCGGACGCGTCGGGATCCATGATTGCGCTGCTTGGACGAAAAGGGTAGGGGATCTGATGGTACGATGAGGTACGACGTCGAGCAGCGCGGAAAATGTAGAATAATATGTAGAGGACGGCTAGCGAGGGCCTGTGGAGCGGGCTAGACGAGGACAAGGGCTTCAGACAAGAGCGTGTGGCGCTGCGAGCAGCTCTGCCGTTGTCCGTCACTCGCCGCGCGCGCTTATGGGCTTTGGCTCTATTTGGCCCTCCCCTTCGTCCTCGTTGGCGCCTGCTCCGTTTCTTCCCTAACCGCAACCACATCTCTCCTCAAACATGCCCATTGCCCCCATCACCGGAAAGCTCAGAAAGAGGTTCTGGGTTGACCTCTCCACCGCACTTGGCCTCGGCATCTCTGGTGGTTATGCCTACTGGTGAGTCCACGTCTTTCCACCGTCTTGGGCCAGTGTCTGACCCTTCGGAATAGGTACGGAATCCACTTGAAGCAAGGTAAGCCCATTCATCGCTCCGCAGCCTGACGCCCGGTCATCCTGCGGGAGCCGCACCGGCCTTCCGAGTGCCAGTCCCTAACTGACTGGTTTCCCGCAGTGCAACGTCAGGAGGAGTTTTACCTCAAGCTCGAGCGCCAGAGGCTCCAGCAGTAGTGGACAGGACGTCGTGACGGGGCGGGGCCTGCATGCTTGTATTCTCGCGCCTGGACGAATGGCCAAATGAAACTCGTTGTCTGCACACCTCTGATGGTTCGGTTTTCATGAGATCTAGACCGCGCCTTTGGACCCCTCTGGAGCAGTCCGGACGCGTCCCTATCCGACGCGACCTTGCGGCTCCCCGCGTAAGTCCTGAGCGGAACGTTCGCGTCCTCACAACGCCGTAATCTCCAGGTCTGGATGCTTGGCTCGCGACGCGACCCTATCGAAGGGCTTTGACGCGGCTCAGTTCTGTGATCCACTATGCCCAGTATTCGGAATCGTCGATAACCATGAAGCGCGTACGTGGACCACACACGCGTCTACATCGAGGGACCTGCGATCATGCAGCGCCTCAAATGCTTGATTGTGCATGTTGGTATTATACAAGTCTTTGTGCATCCCAAACTTTGGGAAGATTTCGGGAGCACGTCCAGAAGATAGGCACATGTTCGTGGCTTCCACAAGAAAAGCTTAAATAAAGCTTGACGCTCAAACGCGCCAATGGCGTATGTAGCTGGCTTGCAGCAAATTTCTCGGACTTGTCCTGCATTCGCATCGGCGTGAGGTGTACCCAAGACTGGTATGCAGGCCTTTGAACTACCCTCAATTCATGCACCACAACCCGCTGCACGACCACAAAAATTCGAACAAAAAACGATATCATTCAGTCAACCCACAGTAAGTATCTAGCTACAAGGTGTACAGCCCTATCAAAACGTCAGCCCAACGAAAGAAAAAAACAGGTAGACGATCTGCAAGGGCACACGGATTCAGAGAACCCGGTCCGTTCTTCTTGCCGTGTAGTTTAACGCCGAAGCAGTGGGGAAACCTGCATACGGAGTAGATAATCGCGGCGAAACTCTTCGGAGACAAGGATGGCACAGAAGGGGTGAAAAGGATTGTATTGACGGAGAGACACGTAGTAGACAGCGAGGAACGGTGGAGGATTTTGTCGGCTTATAAGGATGCGTCTGTTTGGGTCTGTTTGCGGCGGCCTTCTGAGCTCGCGGTCGCCGCTAGTGTGCTTCAGTCCCTCCGCGGTGTACATAGCTGCTCTCGCCCCGGGACGCCTCCCTTTTATCCCAGATGTCGACCAGAAATGTCGCCGGAGGCCACACGCTGCCTCCAAACCCGCACTGGATCGAGTTCGAACGGACGGACGGCGATGAATCGCGATGGCCGACGAATACAGAGTGCGTCGTGGACCACGAGGGGCAGGTCAATTACATGCGCCCCGTCGGCGACCACGAGAGCGCCAGCATCCACTGGAGGACGCAGATCGGGAAGAAGGTCGCGGAAAAGCTGAGCATGCCCGGTGTGTACCTCTTTTCTTACATGCCGCCAGGGGATCACTCACGGGTTCTTATCCATATATTTTTGCGTATATAGCCGGCAATAACTATGTCCTCAAACGCTGGCCAAAGGGCTACGCATTCTATGACCATAATAAGGGCAAGAAAGACTCCCCGCGGCACGATCTCTACCTCATCGGTGCGCCTCCTGATGCTACTGCGTGCATGACACGGTATTTTCCCCGCAAAGACCTTGATAAGAGTTCAAGAGGCTCTAATAAGCCTTCAACTCTTATGAAGATCATTTCTGGAAAGATTCCTTGTCGTGCATGCAATATTCTCGCTCTTTGCACATTCTCATCCTTTGCAGGCTCCGTCTCCGTCAACCGCTTCCGCTCCATCCCTGAATTCGTCCCGCACGCCATCTGGCTGCTGCAGGACCCCACACTCGACCGCGTCAACTGCGAGTGCAAGTACTGCGCCAAGAAGCCACAGCGCCTCATCAGCGAGACCCTCGGCTTCAAGGCGTCCCCGGGCGCCGCCCGCCCGCAGCGCGAGCCGCGCCGCCGCGGCCCCGCCGCGCCGTACGCGAGCGTGCGCCGCGCGCCGAAGCCCCGCCTCGAGGGCCCCAAGCAGAGCATGGCGCCCGAGCGCTACGACGACCTCCAGGCGCTCTACGCCGAGTTCGAGCTCGCGACGCGCCGCTGGTTCCGCGAGGGTGAGGTCGTGTGGTGCGCGCTCGACCCGCCCATCCGCGGCGCGCACGAGTCCATCACGTTCTGGCCCGGCCTCGTCATGGAGACACAGGTCAAGTCCGAGGCCATCCCCCGCGCGCAGCCGGACGGCGGCGACGTCGACATGCGGGACGGGACGCAGGGCGGCGGGGAGGGCTCGTCTAGTGCCGCGGAGAACGGCGGCGCGGCGCGCGAGGACAGCCCCGTGCCGTGGACGATCAGCCAGAAGACGATGTACAAGATGAAGCTCCTCGGCGTCGACAAGGTCTATCTCGCCGCCGACGAGCACGTGCTGCCGTATCAGGGCTACGCGCCGTCCCAGGCCCTGCTCAAAGCCATGCAGGACATCCCGCTCGAGCAGATGCTCCTCAACCCCGAGCAAATCGCTGCGTTCCATCCGTGCCCGCCCGACGCCCCCGAGAGCTCCCCAGAGCGCTTTGCCCAAGCTGCCGCGCCGTACTCGGTCGCTGTGCAGATCGCGGCAAACATCGCCAAGTACTGGACGCCCACCGATCAATGGGACTTCACGATGGCCCTGCCGAACTCCGCACCGGATGCATCTGCAAGCCAGCCCGCGACGCTCCAGGCCGCGCTCGTCGCCGCCGAAGCCGCCTCTCTCTCCGCGCAAACGAACGGCGTCAGTGGCACACGCGAGATGGACTCTGTGGAGCTGCGCGCGTTGAGCACCAAGATGCTGGGCCAGATCCCGCCCACACCGACGTTCACGCAGCTGCGGTATCAAGGCCTGTGGTGGGGCGCAGAGCGCATATGGACGGACGAGCTCATTCGCCTGAAGGTCGCGCGGAGGCAGATCGCGCCCAACGGCGCGCCGAACATCTACCCCGCGTCGGGGCCGTCCAGATCAACGATCGAAGAACTGGGCTACACCGAAGACAGCGACTCGTTGGCTTCGCTCGGCTCCCTCGATCGCGGCGTCTTCATGAAGCTCGAGTCACTCTTTGTGGTCGACGCACCAAATGCCGACGGAACTGGGACGACGAAGGAGTGTCGAGCGAGTGGGATGCTCTACGAGCTGGCCGATGAGGGCTGGGAGGAACCCGAGCACGCGCAGCCCGCCGCAAGCGACAACGGGAAGGGCAAGGAGCCCGCAGGGCCTTCTGCGCAGGACGCCACTGCCGCCGCTGGCCTGACCACACCTCCACGCCCAAGTCATCCTCCCTCCTCCAACGGCCCTGTCGAGCTGCAAACCGGCGCGCCCTTCATGTCCGGGCCGTCGCCCCTGCGCCCGCCTCCCCTCCCGAACCCCGATCCCTCCGTACCGCTCGAAGACACCGCCGCGTCCATGCTCAGCGCCTCGCAGCCCGCACCGCCCGCGCCGTCCTCGCCGCCGCCCAAACCGCCCGCCGCGACGACGCCGCTCGTCGACGCGAGCTACCCGCTCCCGCCCGCGCCGCGCGGCTTCCGCTTCCGCCCGATCCTGCCGCCGGGGCACGAGGTCGTCGTCTCGCTCACGCTCGTCAGCGGGCGGTACTACCCCGGGCTGCTCGCGCACCCGCTGCTCGCGCCGCTCATGCGCGACCTGCACGCCGCTGCGCGCTCGCGCCGCCCCGTCGACAGCCAGCACCTGCTCGCGCTCGAGGGGCTCTATCCGGGCTTCTTCAACGCGGTGGACCCGACGCGGTGGAAGCCGAGCCGCACGGCGATGGTGAAGGATGCGGATGCGGATGGGCGCGGGGAGATGGCGCAGGTGTGGGAGCATATCCAGGGCATGCGGGCATCGCAGGAGGTGGGCCCGCCACCGGCATCGGCGTCGGCGTCGGGGGTAGCTGTCGCGGTGGGGTAGGGGGTAGCTGTCGCGGTGGGGTAGGGGCTGCGTCTGTGTATGCTGGCTTGTGTTGAGGTTTCGGTATTTCTTGACGTTGTTCTTGGGGCGCGCATTTGATTTCCGTGTGCTGTAGAAAAGTATATATATGTTGTGCATGAACTACTCCCTGCCTATCCAATTTCTTGGGAACATATCCAGCCAGACCAGCTGCCTACCGTGGGCCAACAGCCCCAGCGACAAGCCCTAACATGGCTGCATATCGCGAACATGGCCATGGCATATTGAAAGATAGATATACTACGATGTGCAGGTATCATATAGCCTAACTCCGAACCCCACCCTGTCCAGCCATCTATTAGTACACGCAGACGCGGCGCCCCGCCTCACTGCTTCAGCAGCCCCATCGCGTGCAGCGTCTCGCACGCATCGACCTTCTCCGCGTCGATCTGGCGCACCTTCTCCCAGTCTGCGCCGATGCCGAAGAAGCCGATCGCCTGGTCGCGCCGGTGCTGCTTCGCGTCGACCCCGCGCTGGCAGAGCGCGTACATCTCCTGCGTGTACGCGCGGTCGATCCCGTCCTCGAACCGGCGCAGCGCGGGCAGCGTGCGCGCGACGGCAGAGCTGTCCGCGCCGGCGCGCTTGATCTCCGCCGCGAGGGGGTGCCCGGAGAACTCGGCTGAGTTGACGTGGTAGGGCACGCCGAGCCCGCTCGTGTGCCGCTCCATGTTGAAGCGGGGCGAGGGCGAGAAGGAGAAGCGCGGGTCCGGCGTGGGCGGCGTGCTGAAGAGCTGGGGGAGCGCGGAGAGGAAGGAGAAGGCGAAGAGGAGGATGAGCGGGAGGAGCTGGATGAAGATCGAGCGCGGCGTCGCGGGCTCGGCGGGCTGCTGGCGCTGTCGGGCGTGGTTGGTGAATGTGCGGGTGCGGAAGCCGTTGCCACCGAAGCCTCCTGGGCCGAAGCTAGCTGTGAACACTGGGAAAGGATATGTATGAGAATAATCACTAGCATAGAGGTCGACGAGAACATACTAGGGCCTCCTCCGCCGAAGCCGCCGCCGCCGAGACCGCCACCGAAGATCATGTTAAACAGCTCTTCGGGGCTCATTTCGCTGTCGAATGTCGCGAAAGGCGTCGCAAAGCCTGGTGAGGGGCCAGATGAAGACATCCCGCTCCCTCCTCCACCTCCGAACCGTGCTTCTGGGTCGGAGCCGTGACGGTCATATGCTGCACGCTTTTGAGGATCTGCGTGATAAAGATCAGGACGAGTGAAAGAGCATACTGAAGATAAGTTACCTGAAAGTACTTGGAATGCTTTCGAGACCACTAGAAGAGCATTCTGTCAGTCCTGAACGGAGCTATGCCCTCACGGGACCTACTTTTAAACGCCTCGTCTGCACCAGGCGCGCCATTCTTGTCGGGGTGCAGCGCCAGAGCCAACTAAATGAAAGGGTCAACGAGCATCCTCAAGACAAGGAAAGAACGTACTTTACGATAAGCCTTCTTGATTTCCGCCTCCTCGCACTCCCTCTTCAACGCCAGGATCTCGTAATATTCCGTCACCTTGCATGCCCTCACCCTCTTGACCACAGCAACATTCTCCTGCGTATACTCTCGTTTTTCGCTCGCAGACTCATTCGGTCGCGACCCGGCAGTCGAACCCGTCGTCCTGTGTTTAGTGCCTGCTGCCGACGGATGCGTCTCTGTCCCCGAGGTGAAGGTCGATTCCGATGCTCCCCCAAACCCTGATGACGACCCGGACGACGAAGAAGACGATGATGAAGCAATATCAGAGTCAATGAGATCAAGAAGCTTGAGGGCCTCGGGTGTCGAGAACAGGCCGATAGACTTCTGCGCGAACTTGCGCGCTGACGGCATGTTGCCTGCATCCCTGTGTTTCTGCGAGATGTTGAGACACCTCAGGGCTTCATCTCTGTTGCTCTCCATGCGAACTTGCTAATGAGGATGGAGAGGGGGACGGAGGGGTATGTTTTGGACTGACGTGGTGTGAAAGAGGAGTCGGCTTCCGCCGTACAGCCACCACTGCAAGGCACCTCCCCATCAACGAACGACTGGTTACATCCTGCTCCTCGCCATTCATGTCTTCAACGTCAGTGCTCAGTCTTCCATGTCCACGCAAATAGTGCTACTTCTCAGAACAATTCTCGTCACACCTACTTTGTATTTCGACGACCATACGTGCAGTTCAAGATTCTACGCTAGCCGTTCGCGTTATATTTGAATCATAGCACTTATAGTGATTCATCGAGGCTACCGAACAAAAGCGCTCATAGATTTAATTAAGGCTCCTATAGAAGAATCAGCTCTGCTCCGTATCAATATCCAACGTCTCCCGTCGATTGTCATGAAGATCCAAGTTTTGGTGAGTGTCGTCACACTCGAGCAGACTTAGTACACGGTTAACGCGTGCACACATCTAGTCCCAAAGCGCAATAGGCCAATTGGTTTTGACTTTGCCTGATGGGGGCCCTACCGTCCGTGTATCGCTTCCACGAATAGCACCTCCCCCCGACCTCGTTGTTCCGTTTGGAAGCCCGCACCCACAAGCTGTCTCTGGCACGTCGCACAAGCAAATTGAACTTGTCGGAGAACCGGGGACCCTCACGCTTCATGCCACTCTCGGAAACCCAATTGGCCGTGGCCGCTCAAGTGTCGTGTTCTCACTCGAGAATATTCAACTGGGCTCCGGGCTGAATCCGGACGTCAAGGTTCCGTCTTTCGTCATCAAAGTCGGGCGCCCAAACAGATGCGCATCCATCGCGCGCGAGGCATGGTTCTACGAGAAGCTGGCACCCCTCCAGGGTGTCGCTATCCCCTGGTGCTACGGCTGGTTCGAGTCCGAACTGGTTAGAGGTTCGGAAGAACACAATTGGAAGACCCAGGGCCTCCACATTATCGAGAATACGCTTGATGACGCTGCCACCACCAGAAAAGGCTTGTCTAACAGCGATCATCCTCACAAATGGCTGTGGTCACGTTGCTACAACCCAGACCTTTTCTCTTGTCTATTGCTGGAACGGCTTGGGGAAGTCCTTCCTGGTGGTCGGGAATTGCCCGACGATGTCAAGGTCGTTCGTCCTGCATTTCGTGCTTGCCGATGTCAGTGATAGATATTCGTGTTTGTTGATCAGGAACGATATCGAGGGCATATGCGAGGATATCTGCTCCTTCGGCGTACAAGGTAAGTGCTATCGCGATCATGCTAATTGGATGCAAAGCTCACGGCTTCACTCATAACACACATTGCCATGGACTCACTCTTCCAAAGTATGCGATGACATACGCCAAAACAACATCCTGAAGGCGACTGAACGCCTGCCCTCGCTTCCGTCCAGTCGCACCGGACAATGCCATGGTTGGCGCCTTGTTGATCTAGAGCTAGCCCGCATGCCGAAGGCTGAGGTGAAGCAGCTTTATAACAACTGCTTATATGCACTTCAAAGGACGGTGTACCCACAAGTGTCAGAGCCAATCTTCAAGTCCGAAGTATACCAACAGAAGCCTAGCGAAGGTCTTCCACTCCCTAAGACTGCATTTGGCAAGCGTCGCGAGGTTAAAAAGCCGGTGTTTCTCGGCCAGCCGTTTGTAACTGAAGATCTGGAGTAAAGTTCTTCTAAATTCTCATTTCATGAATTGAACGTGTCGTACATTGTAATTAATATTCGCGATCGCGTCTCATGTGAATGGGCTATTAAGTATCATGAGATCACATAATAATAGGTGAGACCGCGATTATTGTCTACTGCAGGGGAGACAGATCATTTGGATCTCACTCTATGCTGCAGTTTGCTGTCCCGTGCATGGTAGGTCGATGACCGCCAAGTATTCGAAACCGAAAGTACCAGCAAAAAAATGATTTGGTAGTACTAGTCATATTCAGATGCCGCACACGCATCTATGCGTCTACGCGTACGACCGGATCTTGGAACCAAAACGGCCGCTCGTTCTTCAGCGCAAACGGCGTCATGTCGCCCGTCGCGATGTTCACCACAGTCGTATCCGGCAAGTCGACCTTCCTCGACCAGTCGAGCAGGCGCGCGTGCAGCGCAAGGCGCATCTGGAACACGTACTCGCCGCTAAAACCTGGTTGTCTGTGAGCAATAAAAACGATCAGACGTGAACACGGACATGGACAAGAGTGGCACCCCACACGCAATGGCACACCGCGATGTAGACACCGTCTAAGCGCGCTATCGACTGCTCCATCCACATGCGGCGGTAGTTGGACGACTACACGCCCTGCACGATCGTCTCCTCATCAGATATCTGCGGTGGCCTATATACAGCTCTGCAGAACGTTCTGTATGCCCGTAAGTGACATACCGCAGACCCGCAAACGGTAAACACGTACCTCCAGCCGTGCTGTCATGTTGACTATCGGAAAGCGCTCGATGGCAGTATGGTCCGGGTAATCGCGAATGTGGATCAAGAGCTCGTCCGGCAAGGCATCGATGCAGCACGGCGCCGTCTTGTCCTCCGGCTCGAAGGACAGATCCCCCGGGAACTTCTTCACCAACAGCAACAGCGCGCCCGTCAGGAGATGTTCTGCGTGGTGTGCGCGCGCAGATGGCAGTTTGAATGCCTCGAGCGCCTTAGTCGCGCCCTCGACCGCGGTGGACACGTATGTCCTGCACAGCGCCTTCCGCGAGGCAGCGTCGCCAATCGGCCCGGCGGTCAAGTCCCCTGCTACAGACTGTGATAGACGTGGTCAAAGAGTACAGCCGCAACACCTCATCCGGTCGGCTCACCTGCTCGCATGGCACGAGCTGCGCGTACACCTTCAAGGCCCGGTTCTGCACGCGTGCCATTCCCTATGATGGGCGCAGAGGGGGAGTGTGTGCCGGTGGGGAGGGTGACATGTGCTCTGTCGTGTCGATGATCATGGTTGAGAGGGGAGCTGGTGTCGTGGAGGCGGACGGGCCTGTGGGCTGCCTTTGGAAGGGAGTCGCCGATCACGATGGCCAGTAGGCGCCGGCGCTTCTGTTCCAGTACTGAGTACACCGGTTGAGCGCTGCACCTCAGCCTGCCAGTATGTATGTAATTGCTTGCGGAACTCTTTCAACCCATCTGTCTCTAGATCTGGGGCGGACTCGGCTGCTTTGGATACACGCCGCTAGTCGGAATGGGTGCGTGGAGTCACGATGCAAAGTCAACTTCCCTGAAGCCCTTGTTCTTGTCCAGTCCGCTCTATGACCTCTAGCAAGCCGTCCCCTACATACTATTCTACATTTTCTGCACTGCTCGACGTCGCGCCCAATCCTACCATCAGATCCCTACCCTTTTCGTTCACGCAGTGCCATCATGTATTCCGATGCATCCGGCAGCTGGAGGTTCGCACAGTGTTTCGGAGACAAGGGTGATGTAGAGGATATCACAGAAGGGCGTCCTATATTCGCCACCATGTAAATTGCCCCAATCCCGCACCTCGCACCGCTGTATGTTGCAGCGTGCATTTTGTGCACTTATCAAGCTTGTCCTAATCATCTCGCAATCGATGGCAAGGGTGGGCGGATAATCGCGGATTGACCTGAGCGAAATGAACATGGTCAGTCACTCAGTGCGACATGGTCTTCTCATCTAAACGGGAGCTGATCATGCTTATACTCGAGTGCCGCCGGGGGCGGCAGGGCCCTTGCTCGGAGTGCAAGGTCCCAGAGCGTTTTACTGGCAGGGCATGACTCATGATTTCGACTGGTTTTGTGCTAGATCGTAAATGTCGTAACTTAAAGGCAATCATTTATTGTTCGGCATGGTGTTGTGAATTATACAGGCCGGAGCACACAGTGTGAATCAATGACTGCCTCAAGCTCTAAAATCAGAGCTCGAGCTGCTCGTTAACATACCCACAACCAAGTACAATATGTAGAGTCAAGATGCCCATAGATGCATACCTCAAGATTTTACTTCATATTACTATCAAACGCGCGCAATCCGTCTGTTCGTCCGCAGTAAAGGATGAACTCAGCCGCAGCCGCGACACAGACGTCATTGCAGTAAGAATGGAAATTTTATCCTAATAAGGTATTTGTTTGTTCGAGGACGCTGTGCCTGCACGAAAAACCACAGCATTGTGTGGTTGAGAGCCTTGCTCTCCGAGCAAGGGACATCACACTCGATGCTCTTTCCACGCTGACCGACCGACCGTATAGGTTCTTGGAGAGCAGGATGCGAGTACAATTTCCCTGCTGAATTCTGATCGCACGACTTAGAGTCCAACTACCTCAAGCCTTGACATAGCAGGATCGGGTGGTGCAAACACCAGAATGCCGCACACTTCTTGCTCTCGATAAATGGTCAGTACTCGATTTATATTCTTCGCTTCATCTGTCTCATGTGCTTTTGCGACTTGATTCTTCTCCCCGCCATCAAAGATCACCTCAAGCAAAATGATCAAGTGACGAAAAGCGCTCCAGAAACTTGTGCAGGCCGTGTCCCAGCTTAAAATGTCTGACGGCATGCGGGCCCTGTTACCCCCATCCTCGCAGGCCCACTTGCGGTTATCGCGCGTACAAGGCCGAGACGGCTAGCATGGACGAGCTGGTGAAAATGATCATAGCCGCTAGGTCTACCCTGTGCAATGCAACTTGTTTATGTACTCGAGCTCGAAAAGTAACATCAAGCACGCGGACATGTGCGACTCGGTGCTCTGTGACTGGCACACGAATTGTAGGTATTTCGCTACCTCTACTCTTCATCATAGCTTGCGCCTTTCTCATCTGCGTCTTCGTAGTACTGAAGAGGGAGAGGACCTCACACACCGACCTTTTCGCTAACATCTCGTCCATCTCGGATATGAAGTTCAGTCATGACGCCCGGTACATGCTCTGGCGAGATTATCTGTCGCTCAAAATTTGGGAGATCAGCATTGAGTCGCAGCTCGTCTTGAAGGCAATACCAATACAAGGCCATCTTCTCAGGAAGCTGTGCGACCTGTACGAGAACGACTGCATCTTCGAGTGCATGCACATGGAGTGGGGACAAGTCCGCTACCTTTCCGCTCACCTTCTGGCACCACTGACCGTCCGTAGGAATATTCTGGTGGGCTTGTACTAAAAATACTCGCGTATATTCGACGTGGAGACGACGAACGACCTCGTGCTGCAGGCGGACAAGTCCGTGTTCAAGGCGAAGAAGATCGGCGGGCCACTGCCAGGGAATGCCAAAGGGGGAAGAACGGCGTGCGGCCAGGTGGGTTGAAGGATCAGATGCAGCTGGCCATGCTAGACTTCAACAGGAAGATCCTCCATGCGAGCTGACATCCGCGGGAGAACACGATCATAGTGCGTCGCTCTCCCTTCTGCCTTATTATCGTGTCTCACCAGATCGCAGCCAAGAACAACCTCTGACCTCTTATACAGCGCGGCATAAGCCGCGCCGCGTTCCGTCCCCGCCATTCTCATCTCTCCCGTGCTCGCATCTTAATCCGCTCCTTCGGTACACCACGGATCATCACGCATCCCTACGTTCATCGCCGCAGGCACGGACAGCACCTTGACGGTCAGACATGTGACACTATACCTATATATCGCACTCATCGCGCCTCCGCACACATCTGAGAAAAAGACCAGTGGTATGTGGCACTATATAACCTACATAGCTCTGATAGGGCCATAGGAGTCCCCTTTTCTACATAGCTACTCCATAGCAGCAAGGTAATCTATATAGGGCTACCATAGCTATCATAGCTATCATAGGATAAAGCAGTAACTATCATAGCTATCATAGCATAGAGCATAAGCTATCATAGCTGCCATAGCTGCCATAGCATATGAAGGCTATCATATCTATGTCAGCTATGTGATGTATGCCTATTATGATATCATATCTAACTAACAAGACTACTATGCACTCTATGTCATCTCTACCAACAATGTTGGTTAAAGTCTAGTATAATTCCATTCAAAATGATGATATATTCATTATCCATTATAGCATCAATAAGACATTCAAAACATGGAGATTTAAAAGCATGATATTTCAAACATTCACATATATTAACATATATACTACAAACATTGCTACACATAATATCTAATAGACCAAAAGTGAAAACATAGAATAAAACTCACAAAAACAAGAAAAAGCGAAAACATAACATGCAAAACAAGTCAATGCATCAGTATACATCAGGGTAAGAGTCATAAAACATAAGACTTACTTAGGAAAATAAAAGCGAAAATACAAGGGCTACAATAAACGTCAGGGTTAATGAACAACGAACCAACATAACAACACAACTTACTAAACATGAGGAAGTAAAGCAAGAGAGGAGGAAGGAGAGAGTGTCGACAGACAAATGATGGTAGTGGTAAGGAAGAGAAAGAGAAAGCGCGTCGCGCACGCCTTATATAGACGTCGCGAGCGGAGCGCCAATTGTGGCAGCCGAGACCGGGCCGGGCGTTGCCGTACATCACGCCCGAGACTGGCCGTTAGATTCCACTAAGTGGATTTCGATACATTCGAGCGTACTGTACTGTAGTTACATAGTTGGCTCATGCATTATCTCCTTACCAACTATCTGTATGTTCAGTCTTTTTTAATGAATTACACGGATTTTATCTGATTTGTTGCAGTCGAAACCGCGAGGCAGAGTCGAAGGGTGTGGCTGAAGCACGAGTCGCGTCGACTTGTGCTTGTATTTACAGTCCGTCCATCTCTCCCGAGTCCATTCGTCTCCGTCCACACTGCTCTCTCCACATCCGTCATCCTCAACGGTCGGGAGGGCTTATGAGATGGTTCGAGGGCTGACAGGTGAGTTAAAAAAAACAATCTATTCATTCTTCTCGTACTAATACAGCGAGTATCGTTCGTTCAACGAGCGATACTCGCGCATGTTTTCGTCTTCTCACAGCCCCGCGCACCACACCCATCGGCTTCAACACCCCACGCCAACGTGCATCCACCTGCCGCGGCCCCATTTCCCTCGACATCGCCGTCCGCGTCGCTGTGTCTCGTTGCTGTGGCAACGAGCCGCGACGCGTCATTCGTTCGACCTCTCGCGCTCTCTCCACTCTCCCCATCCTCTCGACAACCCCCACACGCCCTCAACAGGACCGCGCGAGCCCACTAGCTCACCAGCCCCGCGCCTCACCACCTCCCCATCGTCCACAACGCGCTCGCGGCCACGACACGTGGCTGTGCGCATACGGCCGCCAGCGCACGCTTCGCCACGCACGGTCATAAGTCCGGGCGAGGTCTTAGCTGCGCGCGCACGTCGCGGACGGCGCGGGCATGTCCACGCCAACTCGCGCACGCAAGAGTGGGACCACCCACGCGCCCCATGCCCCGATATCTCGCCCCGCACACGGACCTCGTACGACCGCGTCGCCCGCGCACGCACACGGGTGCGCACGACCGTGCCAGCTCCCGCACGCCCGCCACACGTCCGCCTTGCTCCGTGCACGGCCACGCTTGCTCGTGTGCGGCCATGTACGACCCGCGCATGCCCGCTCCGCCCCGTGGATGTCCCCTATGTCGATGTCCCGCCCGCACCGACCCAGCACGACCGCTTCCCCCGCGCACGCGCACACGGCAACGCACGGCCGCTCAACTCGCATGCGGCCATCTGCGACAGCGCCAGCTCGCGCATGCCCCCACACGACTGCCTCGTCCCGCATACGGCCACATCAGCTTGCGCGCGGCCGCGCACGACTCGTGCACCCCGTCTCGCCCCCGCGCATAACATATGCGCCGACGCCCCGCCCCGCAGACGGCCGCCTCGCCCCGCGCATGTGCGTACGGCCACGCACGACCACGCCAGCTCGTGCGGGGCCATGCGACCGCGCCAGCTCACGCACAGCCCCATGCACGGGCCCCGCACCACCGCTTCATCTCGCTTACGGCCACGCACGAACCGCGCGTGCCGCCCTGCCTTGACGGCCGCATCACGTCGCGCGCGGTATCACATAGAGTCCCTGCACCTCCGCCGCGCCATGCTGCCCATGTATGCCATGCCCGAGCGAGTGCACCCCTGTCTGTGCGCACATGCAGACAGTGACACACAAGCGGTGCGAGGTCTACTCAGGGGCCTTGTTGACTAGTCAGATAGTGTTAGATTTCAGTTTCATTGTCTATTGTAGTCTACTGTTCAATATAATAAAATTTTGACTGAAATGTCTTGACTGCCTAGGTGATATATAATAAGGATTATAGTAGTCATAGTTTCCCTTGGTAAGTATCATAGTCCTATGTATATGACACCCCTATCTATAGAGGCTATGGAACCCTATGTATCTAACACTTCATGCTATGGAGGCTATCATAGGTCCCATAGCTCCACATAGCTGAATAGTCCAACTTCATAGCCCTCATAGCTCACTGATAGGTCCCATAATGGGACTTGCTGCTATGTAAGAAACAGATTTCTCAGATGCACCAGCATGCGCGCTCGACAGGCGAACACGGAACGAACTGCAATTATCTTTTCTTCTTGCCTCTTCCATTTCCTTTGCAGTTCTTCGTGGCTTTGCGGGAGCAGACGGTGCTTCTTTCGTGTGCCACCAGAGTGTTTGCGCCGTTTCGCCTGTCGATACCCCGCATGCATGCATCTGCACTGAGAGTTGAGTGAGAAGAGAAGAATGAAGGCAGAGATATAGGTAATGCATGTTACATAACATACTGGTGTGTGGTGTGCTGGAGAAGTCATGAATTCAATGGCTTTTTAACACATCTGGTCTTGTAGGTTGAGTGGATTTGTTGTGATGGTAAGAAGTGATGTTGTGATTGCTGTAATGGCTTTGGCTTGATGATTGGTAGTTTGCTGATTTGCTGCTTTATGAAAACCTGCTAGTAAAACTGATCTTCATATCAGTGATTATTCTTTTTGAACAGGGCAATGCAGTCTGGATAGTCTTCTCTTTATGACCTGATGAAAGAAATGTGTATATCATTGCCACTTCACAATGTTTGCTATCTATGGTAGAGCTTAGCTGAAAACAAATGCATTTATTGCTTCTTGGCTATTTGAAAAATCAGGAGATATCATACAGTAGAAACAGTATCTGTACACATGTCTGGCATAAGAACTCTGTAGTAAAATATATCTAGATGAGTGGCAGAATAGATGTGACTTTTGAGGAGTTTGTGTTTCATAGCTGGTAGATTAACTTTTACTGTTCAGATTTAAGTATAGTATCATGATTAGTGGTTGTTGCCCAAGTAGCATTTTCCCCAATTATCTCCATGATGAAACTTGTTAATATCAATCTTTGCTGTGTAAAATTTGGAGCCAATTATAAGAGCTTGCCTGGGTCTGTATAGACCTTTTCTGTACCAATTGTCACGAATCGCTCCATTTCTCTCCGCTCTGCTCTCCTCCATCCGGGCAGCACGTCCGGCCTCCCTTCCTCAGACCGGACCTCGCATCCAGTACATGCGCCTATGACCGGACCATGATCCCGTCATGCCGCCCTAGACCCAACCAGGTCCTTCACGGCAACCACCGGATGCCCCTCGGAGACCACCGGGTTCCTCGGGCTTTCCCCGGAGGTCACCAGACCTCCCATGACACCCCTCGGCCATTCCTCGGATCTTCCTCGGCACTCACCACAAGTCTCCTCCCTTATCTCATCTCTTATCTATACTCGCCCATCTTGTACCTATCTGATACTCACCGGCCCGCAGGTCCGACCTGCTATCCGGATCCCATCATCTTTCGGACCTCCGTTCCCCTTGTACCTATCGGATACGCACCGGACCGTAGCTCCTGATCTCGGTATCGGATTATCATCCTCCTCTGCCATCATCGATCTCCCTCGTCCTTATAGTCTCTCGGTCGTTTACCTGTTCCCTTAGACTGTCCACTTTGTCTGTACCGTACTGTACCTGCTATCCAGGGCACTGCGCTGCTTGCCATCGTTCTCACTCTCGTCTCCTTTCCTCCTGAGCACCCGGTTCGCATAACCGGTTGGTGACTTGGGCGGCTCTTCTGCTGTCTTCGACCGAGTCTTGACACCTGGACAGTCTCTCATACGCCCGCCTCACCATTTCTCTATCGCCCATCATATCTTCCCAAATTCAATTCCCCCTCGACGCCGACATCTTTACAGAGTCCCGACACCTATACCACCAGCCGCACCTTCCCTTTGCCATCAGTAACACCATCGAAACAAGCTCGCACCTGTGCATCCAGCCCTACGTCGAGCGGACTGGCTGGGAAGCAGACGGAGTTTGGTACCGATTGAAATCGTGGAAACCGCGCGCAGGTGCTGTCTCTGTTGCCTTATACGTTCGGATTCGGATCGTCTTTCACATAGAAACCCAGACATTTGTTGCCTTCATCGCGGACCTCGCGTATCACCATCGACGCCCTGGACACGGATCCATTGATTATTCCCCCATCGACACCGTTTTCTTTCCAGACCTACGGACTATTTACGCCGGAACCCTCCCCCGAACCTGTGTTGGCCTGCGAGAAAATAGGAAGTTCCTTTCTTCGCACCCCATACGCTGCCGATACCTTGACCCCCGACTCCTTGGCCGTCGCCCTGTTGCGGCGGACTTCTTCTAGACATCACCATTGATCCTCCGACCCCCGCTACTTCCAAACCTCCGAGCCATATCCACTCGGGATATTCGAGTCCCTAGACGAGTACTACGTTTACACCTTTTCTGGTACCGCCCGGATTCAGTTTGACCACGAGGACGAAGATCTAGCTGACCGGTGGTACTTTGCTGATCGTGACGAGAACCCCTATCTAGAGTTCCACGATTTCCAAGCCGCTGCAGAGGAATACCACCGGAGACACCCTGCGACCCCACCTCCCCCACCAGCTCTTCCTCGAAGTGTCGACTCTCCCCAGCACGCACAGAACCGCTCTCCGTACCCCTCGGACTTACCTGGGACGACGTCACCCGGAAGTACTACGCGTACCGGTCTAATACAAACCGGAGAGTTGTTGCGTGGAGACCGAGTCTTACGGAAGAAAGAGACCATTGGTTTTGGCAGGCGAGTGATCAGTTCATCAGTGAATCCGAGCTTGCGCTTTCGCAAACAATCATAGAACACCTCGAACAAGAACAACGCACACGACTGGCAGCCTTCGGAGATCTGAAGAGATTCACCACCAGGCTCTTTCAATCCCACTCCCACCATCCCGGAACCGGACCCCGCCCCCACATCTGTCACCATTGCGCCTCCGACGTCTATCACCAACGTCAAACCAGTCATCCTCCCTGCCCCAACCCCAGTCTCCATCACCGACATGTCTACCAGTGAAATCGGCGTAAAGCCAACCCCATTCCAGGGGGATCGCTCCAAGTCCAGGGAGTTTAAACTCCGGATCCGCCTCTTCCTCCGTGCCAACAGCACCAAATACAAGGATGAAGCAGCCAAGATCTCCTTATTCTTGGACCTCTGCCAAGGTCCGATCGCAGGATCCTGGGCCGTGCAACGTGTTGAGGAGATCCTCCAGGACGATGAATCATGGGATGCAGACAAAAACTCACCAAAAACGTTCGTCCGGCGCTTTGATACCATTGACCACCTCTTCACCCGCTTTGACACGGACTTTGCCCCCCTTGACGCTGCAACCGAGAACCGTGACGCCCTTCATCGTCTCAAGATGGGTACCCGACCGGTTGTGGACTACATCACCGAGTTTGAATCCTATGCCCCGCACACTGGTTACAACGACGAGGCCCTCATACACTGGTTTAAGGTCGGACTCAACTCTGCCCTATTGGACGACTGCATGCGGACCTTTCCCATGCCCGCATCGCTTTCGGACTGGAAGGATAGGGCCCGGGACAGGAATGCAGCGTTTATGGAACGCTCCAGGTTTCAGAAACCACGCCCCCCTACGGGGAAGACACCGGTGAGCAATCGCTCGTCTCCAACGCCTTCTACTGGCCGACCTCGCACAGTCGCTGCAGCCGGGAACCAACTCCGTCGCCTCACTGACCAGAGCGGGAGCGCCTTCGCCGTGAGGGAGGGTGTTTCCGATGTCGCCAGAAGGGGCACATCTCCATGATTGTCCCGGTAACCCGCCCCGAGCATCCGAGCACTAGAAACCGGTCCAAGTCCGGGAGTAGCTCAAAACAATGAACCCCGAATGCCCGCCACCCCTCCAGTCCACCGGTCCATTGCCAATCTCTCTGCCGAATTGAAGGGTCTGAGTGAGACCGAGCAGGAAGAAGCAAAGGCAGTGTTGCGGGATATGGTAGAGGGTTTTGGGAGCGCCCCCCAGTAACGTCGTCTGGTGGTGGCATGAAACATTTCTTTGATCCATCCAATCAATTCTCTGTATTATCTGATCCCTGTGAGCAATCATATCCGTTGTCTCTGCGCATGTCCGCTATCACGCCCAATCGCCAGACACCATCCATCACACTCCAGGTCACGATTCTCATGACCCCGATCAAGAAACAAACCGACGCTGAAGCGCTTCTCGACAGTGGTGCAGAAGGTATCATTATGCACCCGGAGTTCGCTAAAAAACATGGCTTTCCACTCAAGAAACTCCCCAACCCATTTCCGGTCCGCAACGTTGATAACTCTGAAAACATTATGGGCTGGGTCCGGTACTCGGCCACTCAGGACATCCGTATTTATGCAAAGGACTCGGAGTCCTATCATGAAGAAACAGCTGAGTTCTTCCTTGTTGACATCGGAGACTACGATATCATCCTTGGGACAGATTGGTTGCAAGAACACAATCCAAGGATTGATTGGGTCTCCCGGAAGGTTGACATGACCCGGTGTCCGCCTTCTTGCAGGTTGCACAAACCGCCGGTCAAGAACCTTCGGGTACGTCTGGAACGTCACTCACCAACTGCCGGACCGACTCCGGCCCATACTGTCACCGAACCGAGCACTCCGTCTCCCAGCCCATCCCCCCTTGCACCCGACACGTCCTTCCATGCTGCTCCGATTCCAAAATACATGTTCCTGCACGACGGGTGCACGGTGTTCGTCTCCGTCGCATCTGCCTACCAAAGACCCCCACCCGACTGTTCACTGAAGATGATGACGACAGACCACATGTTGAGAGGCATGGACCACTGAAGGCCTTCGCCTGGCCGGCATTGTCCCGGACTGGGAGTCGCCTACCCTTCCGGATGCGGATGCCACCCATGAAGAAACCATTCGTATCCGCCGGTCCTTTACTAATGCACAGCAATTGGCTGAGCGCATGGCAACACAGAACCTAGAGAAGTCCTTCGAGGACATGTCCCTCCCCAGTACCAGGATTTTCAGCCTGTCTTTGACAAGGAAACCTCAGAGCGTCTCCCAGAGCGACGACCATGGGATCATGCCATTGACCTCAAGACGGCTTTGAGCCCCGATCCTGCAAGGTTTACCCCATTCACCTTCAGAACAGACGGAACTGGATGCCTTTTTGGACGACCACGTCAAAAAGGGGTACATCCGACCATCGAAGTCTCCCATGGCGAGTCCCTTCTTTTTTATTAAGAAGAAAGATGGAAAACTACGCCCAGTACAGGACTATCGAGCTCTCAATGCCGGTACCATCAAGAATGAATACCCCCTGCCCTTGATTCCGGAGCTGGTCGACAAACTCAAAGGTGCCAAGGTGTTCTCGAAGATGGATGTCCGCTGGGGATATAACAATGTCCGGATCAAGACGGTGACGAATGGAAGGCTGCATTCAAGACCAACCGTGGTCTCTTCGAACCTCTGGTAATGTTTTTCGGCCTCACCAACTCTCCTGCGACGTTCCAGGCTATGATGAATGAACTTTTCAAGGACCTCATCGATACCGGCAAGGTTGTCATCTACATGGACGATATCCTGATTTTCACTGCAACCATGGAAGAACACCGTGCCCTTGTTCGCAAAGTGCTTCAACGCCTTCAAGACAATGACCTCTTCTTGAAACCGGAAAAGTGTTCCTTTGAACAGACCTCAGTTGAGTTCCTCGGTCTCATTGTCTCGCATGACACACTCGCCATGGATCCGGTTAAGGTTGCTGGCATTGCGGACTGGCCGGTCCCCCGCAACGTCAAGGATGTCCAGTCCTTTGTCGGCTTTGCAAACTTCTACCGCCGGTTTATTCGTGACTTTTCCAAAGTAGCACGCCCCATGTTTGACCTCACAAAGAAGAATCAGCCATGGCTTTGGTCCGATGCTTGCCAAGAAGCCTTCATGGACCTTAAAGCTGCGTTCACATCTTCTCCGGTCCTTGTCATGCCTGACCCATCCAAAGCCTACCTTGTAGAGGTTGATGCATCAGACTATGCCATTGGTGGCATCCTCTCGCAAAAAGGAGATGACGATCAATGGCACCCCGTTGCATATCTCTCGAAGGCGCTGTCCGAACCGGAGCGCAACTATGACATCTATGACAAAGAGCTCCTAGCCATTATCCGAGCCCTTGAAGCTTGGCGCCATTACCTAGAAGGCTCCCCCCATACAGTCGAAATCTGGACAGACCACAAGAACCTTGAGTACTTCAAGTCCTCTCAGAAGCTGAGTCGTCGTCAGGCTCGCTGGGCCTTGTTCCTTACTCGCTTTGACTTTGTCCTTATCCATAAACCGGGAGTCCACCACCGACCGGATGCCATGTCACGACGACCAGATCACCGGGAGGGGGTGACAGATGACAACTCTGACCGTGTCCTACTGGATCCCAAGTATTTCCGGATCCGTGCCACTCGCCCCGGAGCAGTTGAGTCCGTTGGTAACAAGAACCTTCGCCAGCGCATTCGGGATGCAAAGACCCAGGACACAGAAGTTGTTCAAGCCCTTGAGGTAATCCGGAACAGTGGTCCCCGCTCCCTAGCCAGAAGCCTCCAAGAATGGAACATCGAAGACGGAATCATCCTATTCCGAGGCAAAGTATACGTCCCCGCGGACCAGGACCTACGTCGCGACATTGTCACCATGCACCATGACACACCCATGGCAGGCCACCCCGGACGCTACAAGACCTACGAGCTCCTTAGTCGAGAATATTGGTGGCCCGGTATGTCAGTATTTGTTCGGGACTACGTCGACGGTTGTGCTGTTTGTCAGGCCACTAAGGTCCGGACCCACCATCCGCATGTCGAAACCATTCCAAACGCCATTCCGACATGCCCATTCCAAGACATTACCTCAGACTTTGTCGTCAAGCTCCCTGAATGCCAGGGTTATGACTCCGTCAATGTCATTGTTGATCGTTTTTCAAAGCAGGTATCATTTACCCCATGCAAAGAGACCATTACTAGTGACGGAACTGTCGACATTTTGCTCGATAGGATTTATAGGAACTATGGCCTATGGGAACGGCTCATCTCGGACCGCGGACCCCAATACACAGGAAAAGTGATGCGTGGCATCTTCGAAAAGCTTGGGATCAAGTCCGCTCTCAGCACTGCATATCACCCACAGACCGATGGCGAATCTGAAAGGGTCAATCAAGAGCTGGAACAGTTCCTTCGTTCCTTCTGCAACTACCGACAGGATGACTGGGTGCATTGGCTACCTTTTGCTGAGTTCTCGCATAACCACCGTATCCACAGTGCAACTAACCGGTCCCCATTTGAGATGCTCCTTGGCTATATCCCCATGGCCATCCCCCGAGTTAACCCCACATCCTCCACGCCCGCAGTGGAGGATCGCTTCCGTCACTTGGAAAATATCCAGACTGAGGTCCAAGCCAGCCTCCAAATGGCGGCAGACCTTATGAAATGCAACAACAAGGATCATGCCCATCAAACCATCCACTTCCGGAAAGGTGATAAGGTCTGGCTTGATAGAAAAAATGTCCGGACCACGCGTCCTAAAGCTAAGCTTGCAGCAAAGCGCTTGGGTCCCTTCGAGATCACTGACGTTCTGGGACCAGTCACCTATCGGCTGAAACTGCCTCCGACCTGGCGTATCCATCCGGTCTTCCATGTATCGCTCCTTTCGGAATACAAGGAAACCGAAGCCCATGGACCAAACTTTGCATTACCCCCACCAGATCTGGTGGATGATGAAGAAGAATATGAAGTTGAGTCTATCGTTGATGCCCGCCTAACCCGGAACAAACGCGGCATTGAATACCTTGTCAAATGGGCAGGTTATCCGGACTCAGAAAACCAGTGGCGACCATGGACTTCACTCTCAAATGCACAGGATGCGGTCACATCATTCTACACCCATCATCCAGGTGCGGTTAGACCCCCCAACCTCTGCAGTATGCAAAAACCCAACTCCAAGGCCATCTGTGATCATGACGCACTCCAGGCGAAAGTGCGCCTTAGAGAGGGGGTGATGTCACGAATCGCTCCATTTCTCTCCGCTCTGCTCTCCTCCATCCGGGCAGCACGTCCGGCCTCCCTTCCTCAGACCGGACCTCGCATCCAGTACATGCGCCTATGACCGGACCATGATCCCGTCATGCCGCCCTAGACCCAACCAGGTCCTTCACGGCAACCACCGGATGCCCCTCGGAGACCACCGGGTTCCTCGGGCTTTCCCCGGAGGTCACCAGACCTCCCATGACACCCCTCGGCCATTCCTCGGATCTTCCTCGGCACTCACCACAAGTCTCCTCCCTTATCTCATCTCTTATCTATACTCGCCCATCTTGTACCTATCTGATACTCACCGGCCCGCAGGTCCGACCTGCTATCCGGATCCCATCATCTTTCGGACCTCCGTTCCCCTTGTACCTATCGGATACGCACCGGACCGTAGCTCCTGATCTCGGTATCGGATTATCATCCTCCTCCGCCATCATCGATCTCCCTCGTCCTTATAGTCTCTCGGTCGTTTACCTGTTCCCTTAGACTGTCCACTTTGTCTGTACCGTACTGTACCTGCTATCCAGGGCACTGCACTGCTTGCCATCGTTCTCACTCTCGTCTCCTTTCCTCCTGAGCACCCGGTTCGCATAACCGGTTGGTGACTTGGGCGGCTCTTCTGCTGTCTTCGACCGAGTCTTGACACACTTGTGTTGTTGACTCGTAGATAGAGCGGTTACTATACACAGACCCCCCATGATCCCAGTGATTATGGGATTTCATTGGAGGAGGAGTTTCTGGATCTAGTTCAGAAAAGCGAGGATCAGGCTGTGGAACTTCGGTCTAGGGTTGAGGAGCAGCTGGACGTCCACGAAAGGAGGCTTCGGTCATCGCAGCACAAGATCCGCACCACTGCACGCATGAAGCATGAATCTGCATAGTGCGGCACACTGAAGTAGATTACTGTAATACAGCCGTGTACAATTGACTATCTATCCAGCCTACTCGTTGTTATACCTCTAAAATGTGTTCTGTCTACTGATAATCGTCCCGATTCCACACGCGTCATTCCGTGGAATGCCACATGTTCCCCACGAGGCATACTCCACTACCTCTGCGCCACAATTCGTCTCTGCATCACGCTTAAGCACGTACATCATTTCCCCAGTCATGCCCTCTGGAGCTTTATCAGGTATGTATTGCATCAGCCAGTGGTTTGCATCGATTTTCATACTGTGAGCTAGACTCTGATGCTGAGCATCGTGCACCCGACTCTCTTGCCCAATTGATACTGAATCAAATGACATGGAGAATTCACGATGCCCTCGAGTCTATCTCCACACCCCCAGGGTCGTATCAGTACTGGTACATATTTCAGGGTGTGCAGCGTGAACTTGTACGTGGTCAGTTTGCTCCATAAACATGTACTTATTCTGAGATTAGGAAGCTGCATCTGTTGTGTTAGGTTTTGCAGAGCTAACCCGGACTCCAATCGTAACTGACCAGTATATTCACGACACTACTGCCAACTTACGCAAGATCGGCAACGACATCGCTGCCCAACAGGCCCCAACTACCCTCACACGTATCTCATTCCCGTGGGATAGCGACATCCTGGAACGCATGCCGCGGTGGTGGGAGCCCCTCGCCAGCCGGCCCGCTGGCCTGGCAGCACCCACAACGTCTCCGATACATAGCGACGATATGCTGCGGGATATGGAAAACTGCGCCAAAAGCCTGGACCAATCGCGCCATGGTCCCGCAGGTACTGCAGCAGAACATATGGCAGGATATAGTGAGCCCAGGGACGACGACTCGTTCAAGCACGCGTCAGGTCCCGCGATTCCGAACATACTTAATTTCCTTGCGATGGCGATTGAAGCACATGTTCTGCCGCATGTGATCATACCTTCTTCAGCTCTTCACCACGATTCTTTTTGCCTTCGAGACCTTTGAGGCCTGCGAGCCAGACTTATCGAAGGACTACGGGAATTTCCCCCTACAGATCATCTACATTCCCTCCGCCACCCTGCTGAAAAACTGCTTGATTATGAATAGGATTAATACTCAGTTTTGCTGGATGTCTGCTTTTACCCGGTCATCGTCGAGACCAGTTGATATGGTATTTAGCATCATGGGTCCGATGGGCGTCCACCTTTCTGTGGCCGAGTTCGAAGTGCATGAACGCCCTAAAGCAACAATAAAACTGATTCAAGCGTTGTTGGATCACGGACAACCGGCCATATGGCTATTCATAGCCCCAGAGCTCCCTCCTTCTCCCGAACTCTCCATACTACCTGTCTTTCCTGAGACTTCGGTCAGCAGTCGAGCTATTATTCGGACATCTCGAGGCTCAGCCCTGGCGTCGGAGGCAATTGGTTCATCGAACCCTTGGAAGCCCCAAGGAGCTCCCAGAGGTGTCATGTCGGACGATGGCTACTTTATCTTCCATTCTCGAGGGGCGTTGGTTGGCGGTAGTAAAGAGTCGCGAGCATCGCAAGATGGTATTCACAGACAGGAGATTGATGCGCCCTCCCTGTACCACGAAACTTGGGCTGTTCGTGTAGGTTGGCGCAAGGAGCATAACCGTGACCCTGAGACGGGCTTGATCACTGTCCACGTTGAAGGCAAGCGATTCCCCACCATTGTCGAACTGACCTTGATGTATGTCGAGAAACATGGTGTCGATGCTGATGGCCATGAGTTGTTTCATCGTGTTGGGATGGAGAATCTAGTGGATGAAAGTACGACTTTAGGCTGGGCGTGGATGGAGAGGGAGTTCAGAGTTGGAGGTCCAGGCAAAGGGGATAGAATACGTTTCGTAGCAAAAGAGGCATGTCCCGTATATATGTAGGAAAATTCGGGGAATGTCAGCGACGTGATCCAGCCTGACATTGCATGCAGGTCTTTGGCCATTGAACCACTTTGTTGCTTCTTATTCCTGGAACCTACCGGCTGCAATATGCAACGTATCTGGGCGGCATCCAAGATAAATTCACTCCAAGTGGCTTTAGATGTAGAGAACCTACGCCTGCTAATTCGGTCTCGATACGTTGGTCTCGACACGCACGTGCCCATAGAGCGCCTCCTCCAAAAGCCGGCCGTTTTCTAGTCATTGTGATGAAGTTAAGTGGATGAAATGAGGATCAGATGGGACGAATCAATTCAAACGGGAAGTAACATTGCTAAGCAAAGTTGTAGTCAAGTCTATGAAACTGAAAGACGCGTACGCGTTGTTTGTCTTGATTTGCGCAAACACGGCGTTATCCAAGGCCTCTCGCTCGTGCGTCGACCACAGGAATGACAGTCTTTACAAACTATGTCACCCATAGCATGTGAGGAAGGTACCGGCCCTACTACCATACGCTCAGGGTCAGTGACGTTTTTTATGGACGTTCAACCACGATTCACTCCTTTGATCTAGTCCCAAAACCTTTTGGTCTGACTTCGTCTCACCTCGGGTTGTCCATGCCACTACGGGCATTTCGCCACGCGACTAGACTGACATCGTGATGGTTGCTCGACGGGCGTTAGACGACGAGCTGTCCGCCATGCACCTCGCGATATGGTCTCTTCGAACGCGCCGTAACGCGCTCTGTCCAATCTCTACTCTTCCAGACGAACTCTCTATCCGTATCTTCGAGGCCTATAGCTCCATGGACCCTGCTGGATCACACTTGACCGGCAACAAGTGTCTTGGTTCGATTAAGGTTACACACGTCTGTCGCCATTGGCGAAGGCCTCGTAGTTTTCCGGCCTCTGGGGTGACATTTGCTTCAAGCTTGGCTGACAGTGGATGTAAGTGACGCTAGCCCGTTCAAAGCGGTGCCAATCTCTATTCGCTGGGACATGACCAGGGCAATCCAGGGGGTTTTGACGTCTCCCTGAACGTCGCCTCTAGCCATCTTCATTGCACGCGCGAACTTTCGCTCGTTGGCACGCTGGTAACCCTACAGCCGTTCATCGACACATTGTCGCCCCCGCCAGGAATCTTGGAGACCATGGAGCTAGGTCTGGTCGAAGTACATTGATACGGAGGAAGAAAACTTCAAACTGCCTGGAATCATAGCTGGGTGTCGTTTTCCCTCGCTTCGTCGCCCGCTTCTGAGATCCCCTTGGTTAGTGCCTAGTCTCTGCGACCTGACGTGCCTGGAGATTGTGTTACTCCCACCACGGAGCCGTCGCTCCATCCTATGAAATCTCTGTCCCAAGTACTGCCGCCAAAAACTATCCGTATCTTCGAGGCCAACATCAGTCCGGATCTTTCACCCCGCGACTGGATTGACGTCCTTTGGCGATATACAGAACTTGAAGCAGCGTCCGTCAGCGGCGATCAGGCAGTGCCATTTTTAAGGGCTCCTGGCATGACAACGGATTGCAAACCAGTCTCAAACATGATGGATCTCTCGCCGGAACAGCTCTTCCTCCGCAGACTCAAAAGCCTACGTCTATCAGAAGTAGACTTCCGTGCCGAGTGGGGCGGGGATAGTGGTGCGCCTCGTCAACCGGTCATACAGTATCTATCCGAGCGTCGGCAAGTCAAGGTTGCTCCGACATTTGAGCTTGGCTTGATAGGGTGTACGATCCAGGAAGAATGAGTGGAGAATTTGAGAGAGGTGGCGATAGTCAAACGGGACGATTTTGAAGAGGAATATCATGCCGTGGAGGACGAAGATTAGGACGACTGGCATGAAGATGATTGATAGGCAAGTCGCAGTACCGTCAGCACCAAGATACCAAAACTGCTCATTAATATCTACACTTCAGATTCGTATCATGCGGGCTTAGATCGTCGAAAGAGTTGGTCTGCCCAGACGTCGCGGGCCAGCTTGATATGCATACATCTTCTTGTTCACAGCGCGGCTGCTGCTCCATATGCAGGAGCTCGCGGCACATGAAGTACGCAGAATTCCGCTGTGTCACCCAACGCAAGCAAACATCCCCCGTCTCTGGGCGGCTATGCTAGTGAACGGCATGCAAGACGCGTGCTGTCTGAACAGCTAGCAGACGTCAGCGCACCGCTTTACGCGTGCATAAGGGCAGGTATGAAGCGTGGCTGTCATAGGTTTGTGGCACCCGTCTTGAATTATGTACACGACTGTCCCTAAACATGCGAGATCAAGCTCACTGCTACAATTTGCTTGTCCATTCCATGCTGGAAAATCTGTCTTTCGTTCTTCAATCTATACAGGGGTGTTGGCCTGCGCTTCAATCATTGTATACCCAGCTGTCCGAGCGGCATGCGTGGAAGTTGTCCGATGACACTGTGGGCTCCCTTCTACACCGTCTGGAGGACATATGCAAAGTGCCTCAACACTTTACTCCTCTGCATTCCTTGGACGACGTGCTCTCTGAAATCATGTCCTCGCTTCCTGTAAATTCGTCTTTTCCTTTCATCTGATGGCCTACAATGTTAACCGAAATTTCGTTGAACAGACTCCCGAAAACTCTACGAATCCTTGGTCTGACATTCGTCGCAATTTATCCGCAATACGCAGCCTGCTGCAGGAATACTGCCGCAATCTCGAGCGCAGCGAACATTATACTCAGCTGCCTGACCACAGTGTGCAAGGTCTACGGGAGTTCTGCTCGTGAGTCTGACGTCAGGATGTCCTTTGCAGCTTCTGAATTTAACTGGAAGATTGCAGGCACCTATGCGACCTAGTGCTGGTACTTCAGAGGTATCAGAAGCTGCGCTCCGCTTTTCTACGGTGTCGCAGTCTGTCAACCGACATCGAGGCCTGTCGACGCTCTATTGAAGAGTCCATGGAAATTTTCAATGTATGCTATCTTGTCTATTGGTATACTCGATGCTGAAAGCGATGTATCAGTCAAGCATCTCCTCAAAAAAATTCCATGAAGTCTCGCTAGAAGAACTGGCCTTGAATGGCAACATACTCGACATCAGCGAGACTGCGACGCCTTGTCGATACCGTCTGGTCGACTGCCGGGCATTTGTCGAGCGCAGGGTCTTGTGCATCCACGAGTTCGCCCACTTCCCGTACGTGCCCTACTCTGCCGTGTCATACGTCTGGCGCGGTAACCTCCCAAGGCTACAGACTGTAGAATTCACGTAGTGACAGTCTCAGTGATCAGGGAAATCACTGTAGTATATTCAATGTAACTAAGTACCTGTAGAATTCACGTAGCGACAGTCTGGAGATAAATCAGTAAGACAGTAAAGTACGGTAGGGTATAACGGCTCACCTCAGTGATCAGGGAAATCACTGAGGTATCAGACCATCGAGCGGCGCGCATACGAGATACGTCGGAGTTAGCGCGCCCGAAACTGTACAGTACTCAGCCACAACAGTCCGAAATGGGAAGGTAACAAACATCAGTAATGAAAGGTAACAAACTTAACGAAAAGAAAGTGACCATGGCGCTACACGCGCCGTTTGTAAATCCAACACTCCCCCTCAAACTGCGCGGAGTCCGAGTTCCGAAGCAAAGTGCTTCACCTTCGCGGAGGGAAGCGCCTTGGTCAGGGTATCAGCGACCATATCATCCGTAGGACAATAAATAAGTCGCATCGAGCCATTCTCAACCACCCAACGAATGAAGTGGAATCGAATGTCGATATGCTTCGTGCGAGCATGATACTGATGGTCCTGCGTGAGGGCAATTGCCGACTGGTTATCAGAGAAGAGGGTGGTAGCCTCGCCTAGGGGAGCAAACAGCTCCCCGATCAAGCTGCGAAGCCACAAACCTTCCTTCGTCGCGTGCGTCGCCGCGACATACTCTGCCTCAGTCGTCGAAAGCGCAATAATCTCCTGGCGCTTAGAGCTCCAGGAGACTGCACCACCATTGACCATGAAGGCATAGCCGGAGATCGCATGACGATCCTCGGCCATGTTCCCATCGGCATCGGCATAGCCAGTAAGTGTCTTCTCGACGCCGCCGTACGAGAGCCAGAGGTCCCGGGTCCCCTTCAGGTAGCGGAAGACTCGCTTGACCGCGTCCCAGTGCGTAGGTACGGCGTTCGTCGAGAAACGCGAGAGGACCGAGACGGCATAAGAGATATCGGGACGAGTGGCGAGAGAGGCGTACATGAGTGCACCGACTGCCTCGCGATACGGAACGTCGCGCATCTGCGCGTACTCGGCGGTAGTCGATGGGGACTGCAGGGATGACAGGCGGAGGTGAGAGTCCATGGGTGTAGACAGTGGCTTCGCGTCCTCAAGGTTGAAGCGGCATAATATCTGGTCAATATACGCGTGCTGCGACAGGTGGATAGTACGAGCCTCGCGGTTGCGCTGAATCTCGATACCGAGCATCCAGTGCAGCTCGCCTAAATCGGTAACCTCAACGTACTTGCGAAGTTGCGCCTTGAAGCCGGCTATCAGAGCCTTCGACGACGCCGCGATCGTGCAGTCGTCGACGTGTACGACGACGATCATGGTGTGCTTGCCGTCGCGCCGGTAAAACACAGCCTGGTCGACCTTCGCACGAGCAAACCCAAGTTTGTCGACAAAGATCCAGGTGAGTTTCTGATACCAGCGGCGGCCGGACTGCTTGAGGCCGTAGATCGGGCGTAGGAGTCGTAGAACGCGGCCAGCAGCGTCAGGAGGGGCATAGCCAGGTGGGTGTTTCATGAAGATGACCTCGTCGGGCGTCAGATCGCCATTAAGGTAAGCACCTTTGATGTCAATTTGCTCGAGCTCGAGGTCGCACTCGGCGGCGAGCGCGATGACCGTTTGCGCCGATGCGAGCTTCGCGACGGGGGCGTAGGTGTCGAAGTAATCGACACCGGGCACCTGGCTGAAGCCTTGCGCGACGAGTCGCGCCTTGTAGCGCACGACGTTTCCCGCAGCGTCCTTCTTCGCCTTGAAGACCCACTTCGATCCAACGACGTTGGCGCCGGCGGGCGCCTCGGCCATGACCCACGTCTTCGCCTTTTCGAGCGTGGTAAGTTCTTCCTCTATGGCTTTCTCCCACAGCGGCCAGTCGGGGCGTTTCCTTGCCTCTGCGAGCGTCCGCGGCTCCAGTGCCTCCATCTCCCCCATCTCGGCCACGAGCGCGTACTCGACTACGCCCTCGTCGACTCCCATTGCGCCTGCCTCGGCGCCCTCAACGCCTTCGCCGCCGTCCTCGTTCGAATCGCGGTCCAAGCCCGCTCGCTCCCCCTCATTCTCGGCAGCGTCGCGTGTGGATTCCACGCGCGACTGCTCGCCTTCGACTTCTTCCGGCACCTCCTCAATCCTCGCGGTTGGCGTTGGGATCCCGGTCGTCAGGAGAGGGTCGGACGGGCGCGCAGAGGTGCGAGCAGCACCGGACAGGAGGTCGCGCACGCGCGCAGACGCTTTGCGGGTGTGTCTGCCGCGGCCTTCCTCTGGCGTGTCCGACGGGGGTGTGGGCGCTGCAGCGGGAGCGGGCGCCGCGGCCTGCGGCATGTGCGGGGGCGTGTCGCGCGCTGTGCGTTTGCCGTTCGCATTTGCTGGTACGGCGGGTTCGGCAGGTTTGGCGGCAGGTTCGGCGGGTGTGGCAGCGGGTTCGGCTTTCGAGGTGAGTCGCGCTGTTTCCGTCTCGTTGAGCTGACTGGGTGGGCTGCCCAGGTACTCGTCACTCTCCCCCTCGAGACGAGGAACGGCCGCAGGCGGCTCGAACACGATCGACCGTTTGACGGTGATCGTCTTGTTCGTTGGCCAATACACACAGCTGCCCTTGGCCTCCATGTCGAAACCGACCCAGCGCGCTTCGCGCGCGCGCGTTCCTATCTTGGAACCGTTCGGGTCGTGTACGAAGACGCGGCATCCCCACTCGCGCACCAGGCTCAAATCGGGCTTCGACCCGGTGAGCATCTCGTGCGGGGTCTTATCGCCTAGCGCGTGCATCGACGTGCGGTTCTTGAGCCACACAGCATGCTTGACGGCCTCGCCCCAAAGGAATTTCGGGAGGCCGCTAGCGTGTAACATCGCGCGCGCTCGCTCGGGGACCGTGCGGTTGACGCGTTCTGCGATGCCGTTCTCCTCGGGGGTGTCGTGTACTGTAAGCTTCCGACGAGTTCCTGCAGCCTTGAGATGGGCATTGAACTCATCACTTGTATATTCCCCGCCTCGGTCTGAATGAAAGACTTTGATTTTTGCACCGTGCTGTATGTTCGCCGCAAGTAGGGACTTCGGGGGGATCTCCGCGAAATTGCTGAAATCCTCCTTGTAGCAGGAGAGGTGCCGCATGCACCCAGAGTCGTAGAGCTCCTTGCGAAGCGGGCTATCCTGGTCACTGGTGCTAACCTGCGCCGCCAAATCTGCAAGATCTTCACCCGTAATGGGCTCCGGGGTGACGTCTTCCCCCTCAGGATCCTCAGCAGAAATACAGGCTGTGAACCAGTCCATCTCGTCCTCAGCTTCGCTCTCCGTCTCATCCCAGTCCGAGTCGCTGTTGTCGTTGACTTCGCACAAGGCAGGGATGTCATCGTCGTCCGTGTCTGACTCGCAGTCGACGGCCCAGATGAAATCGTCATAGTCGTCCTCAACGACATTCGCCGATCCGCCACTCGAAGACTTCGCGCCACCCGATTTCGATCCACTGTCCTTCTGCAGCTCGGGACAGTTACGCCGTACGTGACCCTTCTTGTTGCAGTTCCAGCACGTCACGTTCTTCGATGAACGTCCCTTCGGAGTGACCGATAACGCCTCGGCACCATCTGCGTCCTGAGCAGATTTCGAAGCACCGCCAGAACGGCTAGAGTGCTTTGCCTGAATGCGGTCGTACTCCTCGGAGATGGAACGGATGAGGTAATCAGGGTCGACGGTGGCGGAGGGGTTGATCATACGAGCCATGGACAGCTGGTTGGATGCGAAGTTGGCGTAGTGATCGGGGATAGAGGCAAGTATGGTGGAGCGGTAGTCATCTTCGGTGATGTTGACACCGACTGTGGCGAGCTCCTCGCGCTTCGTGCGGAGGTTGTCGAGGAAGTCCCTAAGGTTAGCCTTGGCAGCGCAGCGAGACTCCATGAAACGACGGCGCATGTCAGTCTGCGCATAAGCGCCCTTCGTCGTGTACTCGAGCTGAACGGCCGCCCACTGATGTGCGACCGTGCCGTACTTGTCGATGCGGACCATCGTCGAATCGGGGATGCGCTGACTAAGGAGGTATGCGGCCTGGGCTTCGTCCTTGTCCCATTGGTCCAGAAGCGCCTGCTCCGTGTCTGAGAGCGGCAGCGTGGGGAATGTCGGGCGCGATGAGGAACCGTCGAAGTGTCCCCATTTGCCCTTGGCCTTGACAGCGATCTGGAATCTGGTGAGGAAGATTGCCCAGTTAACCCCTTTCGGGTCGAGCTTCGGAATCGAAGATGGAAGCGTGTCGGTGACGGCAGAGTTGCTCGACATGGTAGCCAGGGCCCAATAACCTGTAGAATTCACGTAGCGACAGTCTCAGTGATCAGGGAAATCACTGTAGTATATTCAATGTAACTAAGTACCTGTAGAATTCACGTAGCGACAGTCTGGAGATAAATCAGTAAGACAGTAAAGTACGGTAGGGTATAACGGCTCACCTCAGTGATCAGGGAAATCACTGAGGTATCAGACCATCGAGCGGCGCGCATACGAGATACGTCGGAGTTAGCGCGCCCGAAACTGTACAGTACTCAGCCACAACAGTCCGAAATGGGAAGGTAACAAACATCAGTAATGAAAGGTAACAAACTTAACGAAAAGAAAGTGACCATGGCGCTACACGCGCCGTTTGTAAATCCAACACAGACGATGTCCGGTCAAGCCCACACTTTCTCTGACACCTTCGTGGTCCGGGGCGCAGAAGACGGAGACCCCATCGGTCTCGACGCATTGCACCACGTCTGCGTGGCGTCTTTGCAGAATCAATGTCAATATATCTGGCTAGACAGGCTGTGCATCATGCAAACCAGCCGCGACGACAAGGCATGGCAGATCTCGAACATGTTCGACATATACTGGTCGTGCCAGTCGTGCCTGGTCCTCCCTCGCGGCATCGGACGACTAGTCACCCTCGAGGAAGAAACGACCTGGATCCATCGCGCATGGACACTTCAAGAGGTACTCGCGCCGAAGAAGGCGTTCGTGGTGTTCTCCTGGCGGCACGGCGCGACGGAGATCGGCGGCCCCGGCGGGCCGTGCGCGTTCGACGTCGTCGTCCCGCAGCGTTCGGCAATGTCGCCGCTCAAGGCGCTGCTCCGGATCTCCTTCGCGTCGAAGCGGTGGGTGACCAAGGGCGGTCGGTTCCTGCAGGTCAACCCGGCGCTTTTTGGGTCCGGCGCGCGTCGACAGGTTCTGGTGCTCGTCGGAGCCATGGAGGAGCAGAACCCGGATGCACGCGCTCAGGCGATATGGCGGAGCGCGTTGATGCGCACCTCGTCGCGGCCCGTCGACATGGTCTTCAGCATCATGGGGATATTTGGCGTCACGCTGCCCGTAAAAGCCTTCCATAGAGACGATCGCATTGGGGCAACGAAAGCACTTGCACAAGAGATCCTGCGCAGAGGCGGCAAGGCCCATTGGCTAGGCGCATCTCTTCGGCTCCCGCCGTGCAATCAGCTGTCGTCCTTTCCTGTGCTGCCGCGCACAAGCGTCGCGGTCATTCCTCGCATACAGATGGAAGACGGTGTATGCGACGTCGCAGAGGCGATAGAGCACTCGAACTACAACTGGTGGCTTGACGGGTTGCCGGCAGGGAGCATGGACGACGAGGGGTACTTGTTATGCAAAGTACGCTCGATTGCTCTCGTCCCGACTCGATATCGGCGGGACTTTGTATCCGAGTCCATCTGGCTGTCGAGCGATGGGCTGAGCCGGCTCTTGATCAAGGCAGTGGACTTGAGCATTTGGGAAATAACGAGCGGCGCAGAAGAACCCTGCTACTGCACCATCCTCAACGATACCTTTGACAAACCGACCACCGATACGATTGCGCGCTCGCACGACGAACATAACAAAGCAGCAGATCCGCAATTCAATGTAACGCCGCGTACATTCGCTGTATACGTGGGGAGAACAGAACAGTACACGAGCAGCATACCCGCGCTGGGGCTAGATCTTGCGCACAAATCGCTGCGCGCCGTAATAGTGAAAGAGCACGCCCCCGGGCGATTTCACAGGACGACGTACATCGAGATAGAGGACGCGTTTGCGCCCTTCGTCGAAGCCTGGCCCGAACGTGACATTCGCATTAGAGGCCCTGCGTCTGTGGCAGCCGCAGAGCCCGACGAGCCCTGTTCGGGCTTGCTGCAGAGTCCTGTTCACGTCGTCACCACGTCTCTGGTGGAACCGAGGAACATTGACTCCGAGCCTCCAATAGGTACTATCGATTTGAGCCTGGAAGACTCGTTGGACGGACCTGTGGTAAGCATCGGCGGGCGTAGGAGAGGCGTATGAGCAGGCGCATAGCCGAGCGCGAGTAGCCCCACACTAGGGAAGCTCGACGCTGGTGAATTTTTGAGACATAAAAATTTCCCACTATCTTGACCGTGCGATGAAGTACGTGCGTGCTCCGTGCACCAGAGAAGGCACACTCATGCTGCAAGGTGAAGCTGGAAAACCGAGCGTTGATCATATCACACCATGTCTTGAGGTATAGATGCCAATCTGCCTCATCTGGAGAGACAGAAGTCACAGCAGGAAAGAAGCAATTTACGCTGTCGAGTCGAAGAAAGAAGAGCACGATGGTCGTTTCGAAGTACGTGCAGTGATCGCGGATCGCGATGGAGAAGCGACGCGCCGCTGCAGAATTATCCGAGGCTGGAGCGGTGGACGGTTCCTTCGAAGATCTCCTGGGAATGACGTGGGGGGATGATGGAACAAGATAGCAAACGAAACGATAGCTACTACCAACTCAAATAAATCCGAATGTTTGAAAGGTGGAGTTGTCTGTCGGTACATATGTTACACCGGTTTCGTACTCCGCAATCACCGACGTGCTTAAAACTGGAAGCCGAATACCTTGGTCCGTTCGATCCTCAGGCCTCAAGATCTATGCGTGCACGAGGCATTGACGCAGAGCACGAAATGTCAGAAGAGGGCACTTATACTATAGTTGGGGCTGTTGGCACAGAAAAGAACTAAATTAATTGAAATTAATTAAATTAATTCAAGGGGGAGAAGGGAGGGGAGAAAAGCAAGACTACAGCATTTGGAAATTGGATTCTCCTCTCCTCTCGGCTTGTGGGCACTCGATAAAGCACAGACCAGTGATGTAGATTGAGCTGGGTCATTTAATTCTAACATGTCGAGGGTTTTCTATGTTTGTCTTTAATTATTGACGAGTCATGGTGTTCCTGCCATGGCGCAAGTGCACGGCAAACTCGGGGTTATTCTCAAACAGCGGGCTAGAGGTTCAAATATGTGTACATGCACCTGCACAAGATGCCGGCACGGGCGCACCCGCGAAACTCGCCCTCGCGTATGCGAACCATGCGTGCTCGCAGTCGCAGCCGAAGGTGCAGCCACCCGCGCATGCTGAAAGTGAGCAAGCTGCCATATTTGATGTGCATGCCAACGCTGATCAACCCGGCGCAGGCCCGCTCGCAAAAAGGCGCCCCACGCTCTTCGTGGTGCTCACGCCAATCCGCGGCTCGCTGCCTCAAATTCTCATGTACTCATAGAGGTAATTGCCACTCTTGCCATTCTCGGGCTTGTGCTTGTGCCGGCCGGCCGATCCGAAGCTCACACTCTGCTAGCATGTCGTCTCATGTACAGAGCGCCGGCGCTCCCCTGGCGCGACACTGCGCAGGCGCTATGTAGCGTCAATGCCGTCGAGCTCGAGAACGACTCGAGCAACGGCCGACGCGGTGTTTGGCACTGTTGTGCGCTCGAATTTCGAGCCCCGCTACGATTTGTGCGCTCGCATTTCGAGCCCCGTTACAATTCAAGCCCCGCTACAATTCGAACTCAGCTAGAGCCTCGAGCAGCCCCACCTATAGTAGGACTGCCCAGAAGAGCGTGCTTCGTCTTCGCAAGTTGATCAGCGCGCCGCGACGGACATAAGATAGACGACGTACAAATCCACCACCCCCTTATGTAAGCGAGTCGGACCCTCGACGGCGACGACAACTCCTCCATGGCCACTCACAAAATCATAAAACTACTCTCTGGGATGCATACCTGGGATGTATGAGCACACATGCCTGGAAGAGTTTTGAGAAAATATGAAGATTTGGGGGCTGCATAAGGTCCACAACCTCAACCAATCCAACCCATCCTAGAAGTACTTTTCTATGCTTTCCGATGCTCCTGGCGCACTTTTCAAAATTTGGTCCAACACGATTTGGCGGGTCACGTGACTTATGTAACCCATCACATGATGTTATCTTAACCAATTTGGGTTAGATCGGTAGATAAGATAACGGAACGTTACTGCCTCCGCTCCGACCGGTGTGCAAGCCCTCCCCCGAGATGGGTCAGGAGAGTGTTGCTGGCATCTTTACAAGCCCATGAGCCTTGGCTGATGCACACATGGATAGCCCAACAATTTATGAACCTTCCCCCCATGTCCAGCAGAGTTCCCAACTAAATTCTCGGTGGGGGATGCATCGGACCTCCCAAATTTGGCGGTTCCCACGCCACATTACGTAATATTCAGGGGGGTGGTGGATTTGCGCGTCGTCTATCTTAACTGCGGAAGTCTCACGGGGGCGGTCTGAATTCATGAAGACAGCATAGGAGCTTGCGACGTCGAACGTCAACTGGACAACAACGAAGCACGTCGTCGCAAACAGAGATTTGCACACAATTTCGTCTAATACAGGAGGCTGTTCGTGAATTTTAGGGTGCGTGTTTCCTGAGGAGGCGAAGCTTTGCTGTTCGGCGCCTTATACGATGGCTGCAAGGGCTTGTGACGCGTTCCAGCTCCGACTGGCGGGAAATTGCTGTACGAACATTCCATTCTGAACTCTGTTCTGAGGAGTCGCTTCACGGAATTGGGTTGCGAAGTTGAGTCCAGTCAATATGAAGACTTGACGAAGACGAACGAGAGGGGCCTGGGTGCTGTCGCGAGGAGCGAGTTAGGGGTTTTATTGCATTCCTTCCTTCAATGGGAGGCATCCCTGAGCGAGAACCACCTCCGAAGCCAGGACGCGGTTTGCAATCTCACCGGCGTCGGTTGGCAGCGCGAACATACACGTCGCGCTCGCCCTCCCCTCCCTCCTCTCCCCGTCCCAGGATGAGCCGATATAACTTCAAGTACCTCCCTCTCCCGACTGGAGACTGGCCGTCACCAACTTCTTCATGGCGCATCGATGTCCGGTCTCGCCAGACATGGTTGTATGTTGTCCTGGGTATATTATGCATCATGAACGTCTTCCTGGGATGGAAGTGGTGGAATGGGCCCCCTCTCACGCCCTTGGACAACTATCAGATTTTGTCAGTACCTCCAGAACGATATGGTGGATTGAAGAACAGCTAACCGCGTCGCAGGAAAGAGAGTCTTGACCTCACCTCCCCGACCAACCCCAACTCGACCGCGATTGTCACGACGCTCTACAACGACCTCTACACGCTCCCGGTTCTGACACTGGGATATTCACTCTCCACGCACTACGACAACACCACCTCGTCAGAATACCCATCACTGCCCGCCCCACGACGCCTCCTCCTGTACATCCCCCACCACGTCTCGCCGCTCACCCTCTGCCTCGCGCGCGCCGTCGGCTGGGAGCCGCACCCCGTCGACTTCATCGCCCCACCGCACAACGGCGCCGGCATCGGCTTTCGCTTCGGCGACCAATACACGAAGCTCTCCCTCTGGACGCTCGACCAACTCGGCATCCAGAAGCTCGTCTACCTCGACGGCGACACGCTCGTGCGCCGGCGCTTCGACGAGCTCTTCGCGCTGCCGTTCGCCTTCGGCGCGGTGCCCGACGTGTGGGAGAACGACCGCGGCTTCGCGCTCGGGTTCAACGCGGGCGTGCTCGTGCTGCGCCCGTCGCGCGCCGTGTTCGCGGCGCTGCTCGCGCGCATGGAGGGCGCGGCGTTCGCGCCGGGCGAGGCGGAGCAGGCGTACCTCAACCTCTTCTTCGGCGCGGACGCCGTGCGCCTGCCGTACGTCTACAACGCGAACCTCGTCGCGAAGGCGCGCAGCCGCGCGCTGTGGGACGCGATGCGCCGCGCGGGCGCGCTGCGCGTCGTGCATTATACGACGCCGAAGCCGTTTCCGTTTGTGCGGCCGCCGGGCGGGGGGGAGCGCGCGGGCACGCGCGAGTGGCTAAGCGAGGCGCGCGAGACGGTGCGGAGGCACGTGGAGAAGGCGAAGAGGGCGAAGGGCGGGCTGTATCGAGAGGAGATTGGGTGGTGGGAGGATGCGTGGAGGGGCATGGAGCGCGATCGGAGCGAGGAGATGGAGAAGTGCACGCGGGAGGTCGCAGGCGGGTCAGCGCGTCTTTCGCCTCGAGAGACGACGGAGCTTACCTCTCTTGCGCCTTAGAGAGTACGGCTCCGCGCGATGGCATGCGGGTTCGAGCATGAGCAGGTCGTGGGGATCGGACCTGGCCGAGCTTGCAAAACTGCGCGTCGTTTGAGTGTTCCGTTGGTTGCGCGGACCAATTCTTGAGAGCCAGCTTCTGTTCGACGTTTTTTCCCAAGGGCTATTGATGGGTAGAGTAGTATCTGTGTCTACCAGGCGCTCTTGATACGACGCACGACGACATATTGGTAGATGTAGTAACTTACTTACTGTAAGTACAAATGGTGACCTGGGCCCTGGCCGGCCTGGCCCCCAGAGTACAGTACTTATGTAATCGTGAGTTATTTTCTTTTTCAATTTGGCGTCATATAGACGCCCGACGCCTGCGAGCCACCCATGACAGTGTGAACAGGCCTGTTGCGACCAGCGTCCGAATTACCCCCCTTCCTCCGGCTTCGTGATTGTGTTGAAACTGTCAATGGTCAAAGATGACATCTATTCAATACGCGATGCTGTCTGTCCTGACTTAACAGTGCAGATCAGACCTCGTATTCAGGTGCTATTCGGAGTGTATGAGTGAGGGCCGGTGCATTCACGACGCATATGTATTATGCACGGTATTCACCTTTTTCTTTCTGTGTTATTGTGTGCTGAGTACTATGATTGTCAGGTGTTGTTCGAGTAGCAAGATTTTTCTGTGCTGGTACAAATCCATCGTTAGAGATTGATTATCGCGAGCTTCGAATTCTACCGTCAGCTGTGCACTGCCGAAGTTCATGATGGATAAGCTGACGCCAGCAGTCGCCCACTATCTCGAGAACTTAAAACAGGACCGCCGCGCTCGGCGTTGCCACGTGTATACATGTACAGCGGAGAACACGTTTCATCACATTACTACCCCCCAAGAGCATAATCTCAAACGCAGAACGACTGTCTTCTGTGAAACTTCTGTGTGAGACCAGCAACGGAGACTAGGGTATCATAACAATGATAGCATCGTACGTCGCTTGTTTCTATCCTCAAAAATGAAATCCTTAACTATGTCTTTTGATTTGATCAGCCCTGTTCTAGCAAACACGTGCTATAATTCTAGGAAAGCATGTTCTTTCATCGGCTCGACGTCGAACGCTAGCCTACCCATCGAAAGCACATGAGAACGGCCGAGCCCGAACATCGGTGTCTATTTGCTCCATTGGGCACGCTCAGCCAGCGTCCGAATTTTCGTCCAACCGTAACGTTCAGCCTCACGATACATCCTCTCCGGTTTTGTATCTGCGTTGAAACTATTCGAAAGGTGACATCAAGATGCAGCGCTATGCATACTGGCTTCACAGAGTGGATTAGATCTCGCCATATTCAGGTGTTATGAGTGAGTCCACGCGTTCTGTCACAATTCATCTTTTTCTTTCTGGGTCCTTGTTTGCTGAATAGGGCTATCAGGTATCGTTCCTCTCTATCGTCGGTTTATTCGAGTTGCTAGGGATCTGGCCACGAGAAGCACCCGCCACCCGCCATGCACCGCCGAAGTTAATGATAGACCTGACGCGAGTGTTTCCCCACTGTTCTGGGGACAGGATCCGGCATTGCCACGCACACACAGCGGACACCGCGTCCCGTCACAACATGCCAAAAGTATCACAGGATCGTACGTCCCTTATCTCTATTCTTAAGAGGATATCCTCGATTATGCTCTGTGATTTGATCAATACTGTTTCAGAGACTGTCCTATAATTCTGGGAGCGCGTTCCTCAGGTCTAGTACAACGCATCTGCACTCATCATGTAAGAAGAGTCCTCGCTGTTCGCCTTGGACGGAATCACCATCCTCATTCCTTGTCTATCACTCGGTATAAATGAGAGAGCTTTTCGAGGTAAACCTGCAGAAAACATTCTACATTTACCCACCTCACCATTAGCCATTATTTCTCGGATGTCAGAAAGACCTTTATCCTCGGCGCAGATTCCAGGATCTGCAAAATCCGATAGCCTTGTCAGCGACTTGTCGCATAGACAAGCGCTTAGATCCATGATAATCCATTTCCCTCTCAAACTCCTGCTCGATAGTCCGCGGGTCCGTCTCAATTTTTCCCCCTTTCCTGTTGACTTTTGCGTTGACGCTAGATCATTCTCAGATTCGTAGTCTTCTCAGTCAATATCTCAAGAGCGATTTGGGTGTACAGAAGCTGTTCGCATCTGCCGTCGACGAACAAATAGATTCCTTGCTGGACGATGGCCTCGATAGCAACTATTTACAGCAATACGACGATCGGCGAGAGTTCAAGTCTGAATCATCTTCGACGGAGCGGATTATCTTGAAGCCCCTGTGCCATAAGATTTACGCGTATGCCAACGACATCCTCGTCGAAGGCCCGTTGGATGATTCGAAGATGTTGGTAATCACTACTATACCCACCCATCCCGCAGACAATCCAGTTGTTGTCACGCACAAACTGGAGTATCAAATCGCAACTGTTGCTCTTAGTTCAGCGCAGGATTTGATTGCTGTCGCAGAACTAAGAGTATTGGAAGATTCAGGAGAGCTCCGCGTGCACCTCCTTTCCATTCGAGATATGACCAGGAAGCCTGACGGCGCAGCAAAAGGTGTCTTTTCTATCCCTCTAGTTGGACGAAAATTTGCCCGTCGAGCCCAGGTGGAAGTTCGGGTGGTGGGAAATAGAATCCTCGCAAGTTGTGTTACCAAAAAGACCTTCAATCTGACAATCTGCGACTGGATAACTGGACAGATTCTTGTAGTACGTTTATTATCGGCTATCGGCCTTCGCCAACCGTTGACTGAAATTTTATCTGTTATCTCGTAGAACATGCCATTCATGTATGATCCCGGACGCACATTGGTTGTTGATCTACTCCTTCCAAACATTGTTATGATGGTCAGTGACGGCTCCGATGACATCGATAATCGTGTTAGCAACGCGGACAATATCGACGACATGAGCGTTCCAACAGAATATTGTATTAAATTATATTCGACAGAACAGCATATGACACGTCTTTTGTGCCTTCAGCTCCCTATGGTATCTCACGAAGACGAGAACGGTCATACCATCAAGCTGATCTCGGGCAGTAATATCTCGCCTCTTGCTCCGGGGAAGCCCTTCGCATGGACGGCGCCGCCTCGCATCTCTGCCATCCACATCGTACCAGGAGTAATGGAGAGACGATCTCAATCTCCAACGATCATTCTGCCCCATTGCAAACTACTTGAGATTGCGAAGCGGTCGAAAGCTATTGATAACGACGACAAGCCCCTCTCGCCATGTCTTGATCCAGTCCCGTGGGAGGCTTGGGGCCCCGACGGTACCAGAATCGTCAGCTGTCTACAACCTTCGCAGTACGTTTTTAATCCTATGTTGCACTTTTCTTCAGACACTGACTTCGATGCCAGACAACGGGGTGTTTTAGCATCTGAGGTGTCGGTCGGTGGTGTGCATGAGCCATTTTACTTGCTCAATGACCGCAATCCTGCTGCTATTCGCTTCTTGGCCTTCGAACTTCACAAAGATGATGAACCCACACTAGAGGTGCCCGAACAGTTGAGAACAGTTGTTGACTCGAAGTGGTATCAGCCAGAGCACCCGTGGACCTTGACTCCAAAGCCGTCTCGATATCGGTCGCCATGTTTCCAGAGTGAGTCAATCGAGACACGGTTACCATGCTACAGAAAGAATTTCACTCTTTTAGGATGTAAGAGCCCCTACTTTCATTCACAGCAGAGCCCATGACTCATGAAACATTTTAATAGCGAGCGGTAGGACGACACAGTCCGATACAGAAGAGGACTGAATGATCGCTATAACTTCTGCGACGCGAGTTGGAACGTTGACAAGTACAGTAAGCAGGGCGTTATTTAGTGGCAGCTATGTAGTGCAAATAATTTGAGTTCAATGAAAAGGAAGACTGTGTCTCTGAGAATGAACGATGTAAATTTGAAAATGTTGCTTCGTCCCTGCTTCCAGAACTGGGAGGTAAACTTAACGAACACGTTACAACGACATGACCTGAAGTTGAACCAGTAGCTGACCTGCGGAATCTTACGGAGCTGGTAAACATACCCAAAATTTTAAAGCTGAACACTCATGATTTGTGACGGCGCCAACCAAATTGTCTCACCTCGTTAGTTTGAATTATTCAAACAGCCTGCCCGTCATAGAGTAGGCTTCCAGAGACATCTTGGTTTTGCAGCCATGTGGGCATGGATGATTCAGCACTCTAGATAAATGAGATAATGAATGCATACGATGCGAATGCTTTTGATACGAAAGGTACTCCATTTGGCGCGCACGCTTCGACGAGCTGTTCGCGCTGCCGTTCGCCTTCGCCGCGATGCCCGACATTTGGAAGAACGCGCGCGGCTTCGCGCTCGGGTTCAACGCGGGCGTGCTCGTGCTGCGCCCGTCGCGCGCCGTGTTCGCGGCGCTGCTCGCGCGCATGGAGCACGCGGCGTTCGCGCCGGGCGAGGCGGAGCAGGCGTACCTCAACCTCTTTTTCGGCGCGGACGCCGTGCGCCTGCCGTACGTCTACAACGCGAACCTCGTCGCGAAGGCGCGCAGCCGCGCGCTGTGGGACGCGATGCGCCGCGCGGGCGCGCTGCGCGTCGTGCACTATACGACGCCGAAGCCGTTTCCGTTTGTGCTGCCGCCGGGCGGGGGGGAGCGCGCGGGCACGCGCGAGTGGTTGCGCGAGGCGCGCGAGACGGTGCGGCGGCATGTGGAGAAGGCGAAGAGGGCGAAGGGCGGGCTGTATCGAGAGGAGATTGGGTGGTGGGAGGATGCGTGGAGGGGCATGGAGCGCGAGAGGAGTGAGGAGATGGAGAAGTGCACGCGGGAGGTCGCAGGCGGGTCAGCGCGGCTTTCGCCTCGAGAGACGACGGAGCTTACCTCTCCTGCGCCGTAGAGAGCACGGTTTCGCGCGACGGCATGCGGGTTCGGGCATGAGCAGGTCGTGGGGATCGGACCTGGCAGAACTTGCAGGACTGCACGTCATTTGAGTGTCTCGCGGCTGCGCAGACCCGTTTATGAGCTAGCTTTTGTTTGATGTTTCCTCCCACGGGCGATTGATAGATAGAGTACCTGCGTACGGTTCATGGGACGTTCTTGACACGATGACGACGAGATATCGGCGTGTCTGTCGTACTGTACAAATGTTCCTGGTTCGCATGCAGGCTCGAGAGAAGGCGCACGCGGGTTATTTTTCTAGCGCCGGCGAGCACCAACTAATATAGACGCCCGATGTCTACGAGCCGCCCATAACTTGCCACGCAACACTGGTGCAATGCTCAGTTCCTCATGTACTCGAGAAGCCAGTGTTACTGTAACCAGAAGCCGTCTTGTCACGGAGAAACGATGTAGATGTGGTTTGCAAGCACCCAGGTGAGGCAGAATTGGCAGATGCGACTTTGTCGAAGGGTGCAGTCCCTGTGGCAGCGGGCCGCGATGCAAGTCCCAACAGAGGCAAAGTCGATGTGCGGGGTACAGGATGGACACTGATGATATGCAGACGCAACACCATCCACGAACGCTAGCTTCCACTCACAGCCACAGACGCGTCGACGCGTGATCGACGCGTGTATCGTATTTAGCGCCCGTCACAGCGCTTCCCCTCGTCGTAAGCCGTCGCTCAGTAGACTGGTGGCCGTCTCTCGATACACAATGACAAGGTCCGTTACGATATGGCCGGGAGTCGTTTACGTATTCCCAGTCTCATCGGGGAGCACATCGACTATGCTCTCTTCCCTGCACTGCCTGCTGCTGTCGAACGCGACATCCCGATCGCATGTGCCCCGCGTTCATCCTCATCTTCGCCAGGCGATGCCAACGCGCAGAACCTTCACAACAAGTACACGCCCACGACCTTCGCGCCGACGAGAAGAAGGCCAGTCACAGAAGTCCCGAGCGACGAGGAGGTCCATGTCGAAGAATGGGAGCTGGGGAGCGACAGGAAGAACTGAGGTGGGAACGCTACGTCAAGGCGGGATACGATGTCCGTGCTCATCCTCGCAGCAAACGAATGCGGTTCTCGTTTATTCTATAGGGCGTGCGTGCTCAGGTTCTTCGCGCCAGATGCAGGATCTTTGCAGACCCATGCGCCCGTCCCGGTCGATCTTCTCGTAACGGGGACCGTTCCCGCTGGCTCGGGCCTCTCCTCGTCCGCGGCAATGCACGCTCGTCTTCCTCGCCGTAAACGACAGGCTCGCCGGCATCAGCAACGGCACGCTCGTTGAAATGGCCATGGAGAACGAGAAGCGCGTTGGCATGAATCGCGCCGTGCCCCGCTCCTGCCTGCCCGCTGACCAGTGATCCGCAGCCTTGACCAGCCCGCGTCCGTGATCTGCACGCCTGCGTCCGCGATCTACGTGGCCTTCTTCCCGCGCCTCGCCGCCTCGCGCGGGATGCACGGGCCCACGCGCGGTGTTCATCCTCGCGAACTCGCTTGTCACGTCTGAGAAGGCCGTGCACGCGCGCACGCGCGCACGCGCTACAATTTACGTCGCACTTCCAGCTATTCAAGCGCGCAACGCACGTCTTCACGGAGGCCGTGCGCGTGCTCGAGTTCCGCGACGTCTGCTTGCACGCGGCCGCCTCGGGCGCGACCGAGGACACGCTGAAGCGTCTGGGCACCATCATGAACGCGTGCATGACGAGCTGTAGCACTGTCTACGAGTGCTCATGTCCCGAGCTCGACCCGCTCACGGCGACCGCGCGCTCCGCCGGCGCGTATGGGAGCAGGCTCTCAGGTGCAGTCGTAGATCTCCATTTATCAGTCGTTGGCTTACATTACGACACTCAAGGCGACATACCCGGCGTACAAGGACCTCGAAGGCGAGGCGCTTGCAGAGGTCATTTTCGCTACGAAGCCCAGCAGCGGTGCATGTGGTGCGTACTTAATCCCTTCCGTGTGGTTCGGGCAGAGCTGATGAGACATGACAGTATATAATTTCGGGGCACAATGAATTCGAGAAAGAAATGTGACTTATTCATAATCGTTGATATCAAGAACCCTAGGTAAAACCCTAGATCGCGAGCTTGTATGACCTCTGTAGCGTGAAACCCGTGTAGCAGTGCTTCAATTCTGACGGCCTCTGATAAATGCCTTCAGCATGGAGGTCACGCCGTGTCCCTCGCAGTCGTCAGTCTCGAGATGGACATCTCCCGTCTCGCTGCGCTTGAGCCCAGTACCAGGCACATCGACATCCTGCACGCGCGCGTCAGCATTTACATCAACACCACGGCAATCGAAGCCAAAACAAGCACTTACGCAGTTGTTCTCGGACCGCGCAGACTGCATGTCGCAGATGGCCGCGTCCATGCACGACCCGGTGCACGCGTCGACCGCGCCGCCGCGGCTCAGGCGCGTGTTCCAGAGCTGGAACGCCGTCTCGTTCTTGGTGAACACCTCCGTCAGCTTGTGCCAGAACGACGCGTTCAGTGCGTCGTGGGGGCCGAGCGCGCCGACGAGCGGGCCGTAGGACTCGCGTGCCGAGTAGTACAGCTCCCAGGTCGCTGAGGATGTGGTTTCAGCGTTCGTTTCTCACCATTTGACTAGGGTACTCACGCTTCTTCTGGAAGTTGGGGTCCGAGACGTTCGCTATGGAATTCTGTCAGTTTGCAAGGCGAAACGGGCACAAGATTGTGCGTACTCATGTAGACCTTCATGTCCATCACCTCGTACGTGTCCGGATCGACATCGTAGAGCTTGAATGCAGGGTTGCCACCTAAAGCCCGCTGTTCACGAAATCAAGACGGCGGTGATAAGCGGACGACGTACTGGTAGGCGTCAGTGCGGGCCCGATGAAGAGGATGCTATCCGCAGTTTCAGCGTTGCGGTGCTCCCAGTCGGAGTACGCGATCTCGAACTGATCCTAAAACATTTGCGGAAACTCAGCGAAATTGGAGGCGTGCCAGGGCTCGAGGTGCGAACCTTGTGGCTGTGGCCAAAGAACTGGGCCGCGATAGTGTTGTTGTACCTCTGCACGATCTGATCGTAATAGTTCGACTGCGACACCGAGTCAGCGATGCTCTGGATCGATCGGTTGGAAACGCACCGGGTCGTGGGCGAAGTCTGCTTTGCCGGACGGGATGTGGCCGATGATCCAGGCGCGCTGGCCAGCGTCCTCCGCAGCCTGCAGTTGCTCAACCAGGAATGCGAACAGGCCATTCGCATCTGCACTATCGAGAGCGCGTCGACGGTGAGTGTATGGGATGGACTATCGACGGACAACATACATTTGTTCGTCGCGATCGTAGAGCCAGATGCTGAAGTAGAGTCATAAGCAAAGCTAGATGATGGATAATTTCAACTTTTGACATACTTTTCCTTGTACCAGTATTGCGTGTTCATGGAGATGATACTGCGCATGACAGATGAAGCCGCGCCGTCGTCAAATATGATTTTAAAGGCGCGTACCGAAGATTGGTGCCAGCCACATGCACACCGTAGGATCCAGACATGTCATGCACCTGCTTCGCTGCGGCCATGCCAATGGATGACTTGTGTACGGGACTTCGATGAGCTGCACAACTCTTTGCAGAGCGATAAACCTACCTCCCACATAGGGCTCTGAATGTCGAATACCCATTGGGGGTTGTCGGGAGTGTTTGTAATGTTCCTCGCGAAGCCGTTGACAGGAACGGAGTCACTATGGGTATGTTAGTAAGTCCGATCGGGCGCCAGTGCAGTGGTCAATATAACGCACTGGTTTCCTGTAAGAATACATCGTCGTCATGAGCTTGATGGCTACGAGCATGAGACGGAGTAATGTACCGATAGCAGGGTATACAGGGATGGCAATCTCGTTGGCCATCTGGAGATCCCAGGCCTCAAGATCCGAACTGACTGAGCTGCCGGACCGTTCAGACGACGGCTCAGCGATATAGTTTCGGGTAAACGAACCTTTTGGTAACTAGCCAAGTTGCACCTACGAAATGCAGAGTCAAGCACACCGATTGCACATTCTCACAATCCAGGCACTCACCTTCGACGATGTCACCAGTGAAGATAGAAAAGGAGGCCTTGGCTCCGATGGTGTTCACGGCCTGAACCAAGCTCTCCGCAAGCAAGCTCGGGGAGTCGCAGCCATGGTTCCCAAACGGCCCGGCCGGCTCTGTGACGGGTCCCGTCTGGTCCGCGTAATGTCTGCAGCAGATGTTCTTCGTGCAGTTCCCGTCGGCGCCGACCTACCAGCAAATCATCAGGTTATGCATGTTAGAGAGAACTGCAGCGTACCTGGTATTGCCTGTCGATGTGCACATCAGACAGATGCACTACCTGGAATGGAGCGCGTCCCTTGGAAGTGAAGGTCTTCGGCTCGGAGGGACGCGAGCGGGGGAATGGGACAGTGTACGGGGTGACGGGAGGTTGCTACAGGCCAAAGTCATTGAGAAACAAGGGAAACCTAGCAATGCTGAAGACATACCTGGCATAGACCGAATGATGCTTCGCAGAACTTCGTTGCCGTGGTTCCGCCGATAGTGAAGCCACGGAGAGCATGCGCCATAGTGATTCCAGTTCGTTCCATTGTCCCTGCACAAATGTCGTCGTCGGCGAGCTGTGGGCACGCACAAAATTCAAGATTCAGAATGATCAAGACATGCATGCGGAACTTACGTGCAGGGTCTCGCATATGGAGGTCATAGTCTTCGCGAAGGCATCATCGCCCGCTCGAGCAAGTATCTGCAACGGAGGAAGGAGAATGGCATGACAGGATGCACAATCAGTAGCATTGAGCAGGGCTGAGATGATGTCGTCCTGCACGCTCGCTCGAACGAGCAAAGCAGGAGCTAGAAGCGAAGCCACAAAGATGAGCATCGTTGTGATCTGCGGGAGGTTGAGACACTGTACGCCTGTATTTAAAGGTGAAAGAAAAAGCAGAACCAAACGCACGTTTAAAGATACATTTGAGGCTACTCTTCGCTCGGCAGCCGCTAAGCAAACGTGCTCGTGTAGCACAAGCCATTATCAGCATATCATGGGAATGGGAAGTTCATGCCTTACGCATGCTACGAACCTAGGAACAGAGCATTTCAGCATCTTCTGCACGAGATCTCGTGGCTCGGCCCGCTGCAGACGGCCAGGCCCCCACCAGTGAACATGATCAGAGAAACGCTCACGTTCTCATTACATCAGTATACTTTATGCTACAGGCAGAAATATTCAATCGTTATCCACCATGCTCACCGTCGCTCTCCTCTCCCTCAAAGTCCTCATCGTCGAGATCTTCCTGCTCCTCGGGGGCCGCTTCAGCCTCTGCTTGCAGCTGCGCGGCGGAGGCTGCATTCGCTATCGCCATCTGAAGCAATTGCGCCTGCTCGTCCGACAAACCGTAGATGGATAACGACGGCATGTCCACGTTGGAAGAAGTGGTAATGGGAAGTCCAATCGCGTCCCTGAAAACCCTGAAGATCGTCCGGCACATGTTAGTTTGGAAACGTGCTACTCTGCGTCATCGCGGGTGTACGAGCAACCTCTTGTGAGGGTTCCGGGCCCGCGTTCTGCTCTTGCGCTGCCGCCGCCGTCGAGGCCGTCTGCAGCTGCGTGCGCGCAATGATGCTCGCCAGTGTCGCCTGCCCGCTAGGCAGCTCTGGCGCGGACGGTATGTCCCCAAGCGCCGCGGCCACCTGCCCTGGCGCGACGCCCGACGAGCGCGACACGCAGGCCTGCAGCAGCGGATGCAGCGCCAGCACGGCGAGCTGCGCCGCCCTCAGCACCTCTGGCCGAATCTCGCCTTCCTCCATCCCCTCCGGGCCCATCTGTGCCAGGCCCTGCGTGTTCGGCGGCATCCCCCCGTGACGCCGCTCCATAGCCGCGCATGGCGCGTCTCGTCGTCGTCCGGACGGTCGACCTGCACCTCGACGGTCTCCGCACCGACACACGCCTCGCCGCCGCCGTTGCCACCCTTTCCGCCCTCCCGCGGCGCGCAGCCCGCTGCCCTTCTTGTGCCGCATGATCGCGTCCCGCCGCGAGAAGACCTTGTTGCATCCTGCGCACTTCCATGCGCGCCCGCCATGTAATCGCATGTGCCGCTTGAGGTCGTGGTTCCGCGCGAAGGACGCAGGGCAGTGCCGGCAGTGGAAGGGCCGGACGGCCGTGTGCACGCTGTGGTGCGTGCGCATGTTAAAGAGACGCGAGAAGGCTTTGGGGCAGTTCGGGAAGGGGCAGGAGTAGACGGCCGTGCCGATGTCATGCGCGAAGGGCGAAGGGCGGCCTGGCGGTATCCATGGAGCGGTCGCGTGGCCACCCTGTGCCGCCGATGTGACGGCGAATAAGAAAACTTGGTGGAGCTGCAATTGTACGGATGCAATGACGCCTGGATCTAATGGCTGGTCCTTGCTTGACGGATGTGCGATAGGTGTCAATGCATTCGTGATGATACGTCCGGCCTCATTGATTTGGTGATGAAGATCATAGGACGGAGATGGTTGGTACATCGGCCTTCGCAGTGCGCGGATCCGACATTTCTACTTCTATCTCTTCTCGCTTCCGCTTTCCCTGTTCCAGCTGAATCGACGATGCATTTGAGTGGCGGAGAGACGAAAATAAAGGTCCGAGCGAGCGAGGGATACAAGGAGATGGCTGAGCCGTCTCGCGAGGTCCTTCGAGAGCGAGCCAGAGGCGACAGTAGAGTTGAGGATATCGAGGACATTCGAACCATCAGAATTAGGGACGAGGGTCGCGCGCAGGGTGGACTGGACTAGAGGATCCTTGGCCGTGTACTCGAGGATGGCTTTCATGGTGGTAAGAGCCTCCCCGAGTTTGGTATGCCTTGTCTTTGAAGGACCAGTGCCTGAATTGAATGGGGTACCCGCCCCGTGCTGGGCAGCAGTGGCGACCGGTGCGGTTGTAGGTCCAGAGGGAGCGCTGGCCTGAGAAACGGGTACAGCAGCAGTCGCTGCAGCCTCAGCTTGCGCTTTGCTAATTTCCGCCCAGAGCTGGTCGTTCAGCCGTCGTGCGATCTCTTCGGCCTCTGCATCCGCTAGTCTCCGTTGCGACCTTACACAGAAGATAGTCGTTCTGTGTTTAAGGTCTGCCTCAAAGTTTGGGGGGTCTGGCGGGCGGCCGACGTTAGCCTTTTTGGGATTCCCACATCACGACTCGTACTGCCCTCAAAGATGCACGTGTCCGGCGTCCTCGTCAGCATAGTTACGAACCTTGTCAGCATGCTTACATAGTCACTTTCCTCCTCTAGTGTACGAAAAACTTGTTGTCCAAGTAAATAGAGAGCTACAGCATGGAATCTATTCAATTTACACCTCCTATCACTGTAAGTTCAAGATCTTCATCTCTGGTCATTATACTCAGGCATTCTAAGGGTAAACCCCAGAAGAAAAAGCGAAAATCTCGTCTTTCGCCTGTAGAAAAGCTCAAGAAAGTTATTACAGTCATTGAAGAAGTCGAATTTACACCTGGCGAGTTCCTGTACCATTTTCTAGATGATGAGGTCAAGCATGAAACTGGCTGGAATCAAGCAATGTCCTCATTTCTAAACGGAGCAGCAACTATTAAGCCGGTAGACATTGTGAACCTCATCTACACTCATCGACACAGTATCCCACCGTCGAGACATTTAGACTGGAACCAATATTTCTCATCTGAGACTTCGCCGGAAGCCATTGGCCATGCGCAACCCTCGCTTGCGACGTGGGCCTTCCAGATTGTCTGCCAACATGCGGAGACCGAGGTCAAATACTTGTGCTCACCAAAGGCAGGGCTTCGTGTGCGTGCTAGTAACGCAGCCACGAAAGGTCACGCTTCTAAACAGCACGATAACGATACCCGAGATGGAGCAGAGCACGACGCCGGGGAAAGAGGAGAGCACGGCGGGCAGGAACGAGCAGAGCGTGGCGGGCAAGAACGAGCAGAGAGCAGCGCCCGGGAAGGAGGGCACGGCATGCAGGAAGGGCGCGACGGGCAGGAAGGAACAGAGAATGGTACCCAGGAGGGAGGAGAGCACCGCATCCAAGAAGGAAGAGAGAGCGGCATGCAGGGAAGAGCAGAGCGCGACACTCGGGAGGGAGGAGAGCACAGCGTCCAAGACGGAGGAAAGAGTGGTCACCGGGGAGGAGAAGGCACTTGGGAAGGAGAGCACCGCGCACAGGACGCAGCACAGCACGGTGGACAGGAAGGAGGGGAATGCGGCACACAGGAAGGAGAACATCCTCAGCGAGAACTCGATGAGAATGGCCTTAGCAACAGGCAGAGCAGGCGGGGTCTCGTAGACGACAGAGATGAGCTCGAAAACTCAAGGACTCGGCAGAGGGCACGCAAAAGGAGCTTTGACGATGTCTTCTCACAAGATGGTAGCCCCGAGCGCGGTCAGGATCCGGATACATCGACAGATGGTAGCACGGTCGACGTCTTTCAAGACGTTGCGCGGCTGATGCCAGGCGCCTTCCCGGAGGATGACGATGTTGAACCCGAAGTCGACGTCGTTTCTGCAGAGCCTGAGAGTGAGCCGGAGCAAGCAGAGCCGGTCACGCAAGGTGCAGCAAAGAAGCGGCGCGTTACGCGTGATCCACTGGTGACCTGGAACATTGTCAATGACTTCTCGTTTGAGGGATTGGGCTCTCAGTTCAAGAGGGAGACACCAGTGCTATGGCGTTTTCTCAGCAATGTCGTCAGCTCAAAGAAAGATAAAAAAGACCCTGCGACGTACCGCCCAAAGGATGCGGTAAGCGTCTTGCCGGTAAACCTTTGTTGTGGCAGTCGACTGATATCCGCGACGGGTGCAGGTCTGCACTAGCATCATTAGTGAGATTGCGTATACACGCAATTCATGGACGAACCTATTCGCACTGTGTCGCAGCATTACACTCTTCGCAACGAAAGCGCACCAATCCACCTTTCGTATAGCCAGTCGGCTCGCCCAATGCACGCCATACTCAACGACCCACGCTGCGCTGGAGACCATGGCGGATCAGGCGCGTGGTGCACTTCAAGCATTGGTCCGAAGTGGGAAGGAGATCGCGCTCGTTATGGATAACGTGCAGGCATATGCACGTCGACGAGACCATCGCATCGGCACTAAGAACAAAATGGTCGTTGGCACCGGAGCGACGGTGGTGGAATTCGAAGACTGCGATCCCGGGGCATTCGACCTGAAACCGATTCTTGAACGCGTAGCAAAAGGCGAACGTCGAAATCTCACCGCGGACACTATTCTTAATGACATTGACGGGGAGCACTTCGATAAGGTGTTCATGTATCATTTTCTTGACGCACTGGTTACATTTGTGCCTGCTCTGTTCCAGTACAGAAGCGAAGTCAGCAAAATGTTCGACGAAGATACAAGAAAACATCAAATAGATCCCAAGCGCCAGACTAAAGTGCATCCGCTCGGCACAAACAGTGCAAACGAGGTATCAACGCAAGGCATGAAGGAAGCTCTTGATGACTTCCTGAAACAATTGGAAATCAATGAAGAGACGTATAAAGATCGGTTGATCTTCGTGCACGGCGATGGCAAGAGTTTCGAAGGAATGCATAAAGTCAAAAAGTACTTATCTTCGCTGCTTGGATTTCATTCCATGCGCTTCCTTCGACCCGTACTTGAGCTCTGGCACACGAAGTGGACCTTCCTCAGTTGCGTGTGCCGGACGTTTTGGGGACGAGGCCACAATACTGCCGATCCATCGACATTGGGATACATGGCTCGAGCAATCAACAGCCCGACACCCGCTGACCTCCACAAAGTCGACTACTACCCAAATGCACGCCTAATTGACGTAACAGTACGAGGCCACATCCTGCATTGTTGGGAGTAAGTCTTCATTGTGATATCTGATGAGATGTACCTCACATTTACTGCCCTTAGAACATATTTCGCAACATCAGACATCATTCGCTACTTCAATGAACTCGCACGAGATGATGCCATGCCGACCTTGGACCAATTGGTCGGCCATGCAAAGGTTGTATCGCAAAAATACTGCAGTAGTCAAGCACATATCAGGGCCCTGAACCCACCATTGTCGCCAGAGAAAGACTTTCCTGTCGCTAAGGAGACAAACAAAATCAATGACAGCACCTCACGAACCAGTACGGAGCACGACGTACAAACAGAGGGGACAGAAGCGACCCATGAAACGTCATCCGAGTCATGCGCGCCGCCAACTACAGCAAGGACAAATATGCCAGCGACTACGACCGCAAGGCCAGATGACATCGCGTCGGGCGACATGCGTGAACGTGACTGGGCCTTGGCTAATAGTGTCTTGTTGATGCGCGACGGCATTTGGTTCATGGAGGTCTGTCGGGCGGTTGCTCTCGGAGATATTGGTCGGGTGTGGGAAGTTCTCAAGGTCAGCAAAATCGCACAACAGTTGTGTATAACACAGATAGCGACTTACGGAAGAATTTCTGTTTAGATCTGGGTGTTCGTGTTCTCGGGGGCCGGGAATTCGAACTACACATCATATTTGATGGAGCTCTTCTGCAACTTCAAGTATGAATACCCAGAAGCCACTCGAAAAGCCTTATTCAACAATTGGTTAGTCAACTTAGCGGGCAAAATCGGGCACTTCTTGGAACTTGACCTCATGCAAGAGCATTTCAACCACTGGCTGGAGGAGCTTGCTCAACACAAAGGGAAGGAGTTTGACGAGAACTGGTACCGGAACGTGTTAGCGATGCACGTTCACTTCTTCCTACGCCTAATCGAGGAGATGGAAAGAAACGTCAATTTAAAGCCCCGGCGCAAGGAGCATACTGCCCCGCACCTTGATAACGAACTTCGCGAGGTTATCCGCATCTGTCGGGACTTCGATCTTCATAGGAGACACAATGGCCGTGACCTTGGTTTTCATGCAGTCGACAATTTTGCGGCAGGACACACAAAATTAGGCACTGAAGGGAAATTAGCAGATTACATTGCCAAGAGTATGCAAGCGCAGGATAATGATGATGTTCTTCTCCCTCAGCCGGAAGGCCCTTATGTAGATGCATCAGTCTATTTACATACTCCGGCTACCTATGTAAACGGTACATTAGATTTCGCTGAGTAGACACCGCACTATGAAGTGCTCACCTACGTTTCCCGCGCACGAATGGCAGGCGGTGCGTTTTCGACACCCGCTCTGCGCATTATGCGCGAGTGTCTCGGCGTTGTGAACCCATTGTTTGGATGGTTTGTTCTCCTCGGGGACAGCGCGCCCTGTGGAGCGACGAACGACGAAATTCTTGCTCTCTTGGGCGTCCTTGGAATGTCGCATGCCGCGGATGACACGCTACGAGCAAGTCAGCTACAGCCCTTCAAACTGCAAGACGATTGACACTCACTTAGTTGTCCCATTGCTGATCTCAACCTGAGGCTCGCCAGGATCCAGATGCGGGGCTTGTCGCTCTGTGGGGCAATCAGTACAGGACACGAGGCCAAAATATTAGACAAGGCCTTACTTGCCGTGTTGCGCTGTCGAGTCTGAGGCGCCGGATTGTTTCCCGCTTTGCGCTGTTGCGTGTCGCGCCCCTTCGCAGTACTACCGCTTTTTCGGCTCGGGCGTGCTTCATCGAATTTCGAATTCAGCTGCCGGATGGTGGTAAAGAGAGCATGTCCATCTTCTTCAAGATAGTCCCAGTCGAAGAGGAAAAAAGCCAAGACTTCACGATCACGAATGGCATGGAAGTTGTCGAGCAGGAGGGAAATGGAAGAGGAAAAGTACGCAGTGTACGGCAAGTGTCGATAACGCGGGCCTTCTTTGTTGGCCCATGCACGCTGAGCGAAAAGGTCCAACGCGCGAAGAGCTTCTGCTCGCATGTCCTTGGAAAGTCGAGGGAATGAACCGGGGATGATGGATTCTGATTCATCATTGGATGCGTCGACTGTCGAATCCAGGATCGTACGGGATGGGTCCTGAGCACCGTTTGCAACACCAGGAGAATGCTCCTGAGTCCCTCGCATCTCAGGATGCAGTCCAGGGGGCTGAAGCGGTAACGGAAGGTGTGAGAGACAGCTTGAGCACGGGAGGCGCCGTTGCGCCATGAGGCATGATTGGATCTCGTGGGAAGCAGCGTGTCTTCCTCCGAAGACACGGTTGTACTCTGCCACTAAACAGAACGATCCTGCATGGCATAATGCCACACGTCGCAGGTAAACATCTTGTCTTGCAGTGGTGGCTCCGCTAACAGACGATTTCCCTGTATTAGGCCCGATGGGATCGCCAGTACCTTGAGAGTTTGCCGATTTACGTGTCGCCTTCGGCGCGCCCGATTTGCTTGCCTGCCAAAGGTCAACTTCAGCATCCAACACTCGACCCTCTCTAGCTAACACATCTGCAGAGGCCTTGGGAAATGAAGATAGAGCTGCGTCCTTTGCTGCAGCATTGATGAATGTTGACTCCAGGTATGTGATCCCCGCCGCGAGCCGATTTGGATCCCTTCCAGCGCGTCCGTTTTGCTGAACGATGGCCTCGATAGAGTCTGGGATCCCAAGATTGACCGACACGTCTACACGGCGAAGATCCACCCCCATCCCGAACTTGACAGTGGCGATGATGACGAACGTATCGGGATCATCGCGAAACGCATCAAGGGCTTTCGCGTTGTCTGCGTCGGTGAGTGCATTGTATAGGCGTATGTTCCGCTTGCGTTGAATAGCGTTGACAGGTCGCAAGCGCTGTAAATACGACATCACGCGGTGCCCAAGCTCGATGGTCTGACAGTAGATGATGACCTTGAGATGGCCCTTTGCTGCCCATGCGATATCCGGAAAGGTGTCGCCCGCTAAGCTGTGAGCCAGGGTGCGGCACACGATGCGTAAGTTCGGTCGCTCGGAGGAGCGCTGTATGCGCCTGTACGACCCTGGTGGCAAACCCAGATGCTTCATCAACGTAGTCTCTGCATCGGCTCGAAGTGTCGCTGACATTGTCAGGACTGGTACGTGCGATGGAAGGCGCGCGCGAATGCGATTAATTTCTGCATAGGCTTCTCGGTAGTCGCGCGCCCAGGGCTCCGCGACGTGACCTTCATCAATGACATACAAGACGATGTTCTCTTGAAACGAAGGATGTCTCAAGATCTTGTCAAACCTTGCCGTTGTAAGTCGCTCTGGAGATGCGATGACCACCGACCACTGACTGCCTTCGACTTCCCGCATGAGGTCACGTTTCTCGTTGGCGGCATTCTCGATTGACTTCTTGTCGAGAGCAGTGCTCTTGACCTCCATTCTTGTCATTTCTACTACCTATGAATCTGTAAGCCATCTGACCAAAGCCTTACTTGAACTACCTGCCTGACTATGACCCAAATCAGTTAAAGGGGTCACCATGAGGACAACAGGGTTTTCGAGAACAGCGGTGCCAAACCGTGGTAGTGCTGGGTCTTCGACAAGGGCCTTCATCGCCAGGATATGAAGGTACGTCACTGCGGTCTTTCCATCGCCGCATGCTGCGATGACTAGCTGATGTTCTTTATCAAGGATGTTGGCTGTTGCCTCGACTTGCCAATCGTAAGGGCCCGCTGGCCATTGAGGTATAATTTTTTCGAAGATAGATTTAAGAGAGCGTAGACCCTCGGGTGATGACCACCCGGGCATAAATAAAACGAGTGTAGGGGGATTAAAAGTTCGCGATAATTGTTTAGATATTTGACGCGTCCTCGACGCGACTTAGTCTGTTTACTGCCCATTGGAAGCTTACTCACTGTGGATGACACTTCTATAGTCACATGCCTATATTTTACACCATTTACATGACACGGCTGATTACATGTACTGTTCCCGAAAAGGCTAATGTCGGGCGCCCGCCAGAGCCTCTAACTTTGATGTAGACTAGGTTCCTCCCACGGGCGATTGATAGATAGAGTAAGACCTGCGTACAGTTCATGGGACGTTCTTGACACGATGCACGACGAAATAGTGACATGTTTGTGGTACGAATGGTACTACTTATCGAGAGGAGATTGGCTGGTGGGAGGCGTGGGGGGTCACGGAGCGTGATAGAAGAGAGGCGATGGGATGGTGCGAGAGGGAGACTGCAATCAGGTCAGTTCAACTCTCATTACTTGAGAAGATGCGGCTCACCTCGCTCTCCTTTGAAGACACGGGACAGCACTTCAGTAGAACTCCCAGATCCTAGACATGTTGCAGGACTATCTGTGCAATGTCTGTGCATGGACATGAGATTCCGAAAAACCGTATTCTTTCGGGCTTTCTTTCCGAAGGAAACGAAGAGTTCGCACTCTGTTTGTGGGTCAGTGGGATGCAGGATGCTTTTAAATGGAACGATGCAACGACTAGAGAGCCGCAGAATGCTCAGCCACAGACGCGTAGAGGCTGCGTGATCGACGCGTGTATCGTGTTTAGCGCCCGTCACGGCGGCTTGTTGCTTCCCCTCATCGCAAAGTGTTGCTCAACAGTTTCATCAGAATGATATTGCGGCGACACTAGTATCGGTGCCAACTGTCTTTTGAGACTCATCACAGTATTGACGGAAGACATTGAACTCGTGCTCATTGTTCTATGACGTAGGCCATTATCCTCATTCGAGCCCTCCAGCAGTCCACATTCGTGAGCGCTAACAATAACATCGGCACTCGCAGCGTAGCAGCATTACCATTCCTTCTTTGACAGCCTGCTTCTCTACCCTGCGCCCTCATATATATACTTGGTACTTACCTCGTCTCTGCGCTTTCTCAACATCCACATTGACTCGCGGAGACATTGTTTCCTGCACCGTCCACTATGCCACTTCCGTCAGTCCTTGCTGGTCCCCAGGAAGTCGTGCCTCAAGAATTGTTCGTATTGCTGTATGGGCAAGTAATGCAATCGCTGGTCCGATCGTACTTCACTGAGGATCACTCTAGAGGAGCCGACCGGGGTCATCTCCTTCTCGCAGACTACATCAAACCACGTCCGACTGTCGTTCGTGTGGCGGCAAGCTCTGATGTCGCCGATGGGGACATCAGCCTTGAAGAGGCGCTTCAGAAAGAGAAGTGTGTATTTAAATTGGTTGAACATGTTCTCAACTTGACATCCTCGCCATTAGGATCGATATCTTGCTAGTCCCTGGGGGTACTCTCCCTGACTCTACAACCACTCTGGTCGATGCGCTGAAGACGCTAGTGAGACATCTGACGTTCTCCGTAGAACGACTAATTCAGTAATCGTTAGGCCAAAGTCGCCGACCACACGATCGCTATCGACGATGGCGTGACTTGTGAGTAGCACTCGAGAATTCTCGTGGGATGCCTATGTTGAAGTCAGCATGTCTCAGTGCTTGCCCGCACAGAACTCCTGAATGGAAACATTCTCGCTGCAGAAGCCTCGAAGCTTCAAAGCTTGAAGGATGAGTGTACGAGCAGAGCTTCCGTTCCGATCTTACTTTGCTTACGCCACATGCAGTCCCAGAAATCAGATGGGAGGACGTCAGTCTGTATCGCAATGGTACGTATTCTTGCACGAATCCTGTGGCGTTGTTTATCTGAAAGTTTGCAGGTCAGTACTGGTCTGCAGTCGGGGCCCCCGCCGTCTTCAGGCCCCTCGGGAACATCTTCTCTCTCGCACTCAAAAACCACGTCGGATACTGGTACCCCTTCCTCCCGTCCATGCCCCGCAAGCGGCCCTTGTCCTTCGACGCCGCGGCCGACACCGGCGAAGCGAACAAGAAACGCCTCTCGGTCGGCGAGACGACGGCCAAGGAGATCCTAGCTCACACACAGGTGGACCAGGTCTTCTCGACCGCGGGCGACTTCGCCGGCCGCCTCGCGTGCGAGAGCTTCCTCGACGCGGGAAACGCGATCCTGCTCGCGCTGCTGGATACCTTCCCGAACAGCGACAACAAGATCGGGCTGTACGTGCGTCGCTCGTTCGAGTTCCTGTGGGAGCGGGCGGGCACACGTCCGCCGGTGCCTTGGGAGCGGCCCAGCGCCGAGGAACTCGCGGAGTGGGCGGAGAGCATGCGGGGGAATTGGCCGGCGGACGACGAGCGCGAGAGCGCGTTCGACACGCTGTGCGATATGGTTGCGCTGGGCGACCTGGACCCGCGGCCGTACAGCCTGACAACGGCCCTCGCGCTTGCTGTCGAGCTGGACAGGCAGGACAAGGTGCAGGAGCTCAGTGATCTCGTGTGCGTCTCACCAACGCCATCGCAGTCGGTACTGAAGGAAACGATTCAATGCAGGGCTCGTCGCCAGAGGATGGAAGAGCACCCCGCGACGTGGATCCAGATCACCAAGTACCGCGCCTTCGCGGGCCTCATCCTCGCCGGCACGTTCAAGCGTGCGCCCGACCAGACCGCCGCCAGCGCGCAACAGGACGCCGACACCGTCACCGCCGCCATCCGCGCGTGGCCCGCGCGCAACAGCGCGTACCGCACCGCGCGCTCGCAGCGCCAGACCACACTGTCTACGAAGCCCTTCGAGACGCTCATCGCGCAGCTCGAGCCGTCGAAGTGGGAGGGCGACGAGGCGCTGCGCCGCGCGCCGGCGGCGGAGGACGCGATCCGCGCCGCGGAGGCGCGGCTTGGTGTTGCGCTGCCGGAGGACTACAAGGCGTTCCTGCGCGTGTCGAACGGGCTCGGGCTGCTCCCGCCGCTTGGGCTGCCCGGCCTGCGCCCCGTGGAGGCGCTCGAGTGGGAGCAGTCGCCGGGGCTGGAGTGGCTGGAGGGCGATCTGGGGCTCGAGCTGGATCCCGCGGAGCGGGAGAAGGTGCCGAAGATCGGGCGGGTGCTGATGATTTCGGACGAGGCGGACGAGGAGAATGTGTGGTTGTATGAGCCGGCGCAGGTGCAGGAGGTGTTGGAGGTGGTGAAGAAGGAGAGGCAGCAGACGGAGTATGCGCAGGAGGTGGGGTGGAGGTGCGTGCTGTTTTCGATTCTCTGCTTGGGTCGTATGAATGATTGGTGTTGTGCAGGGTGGGCTTCTGGCTCCATTGGTCGCCGGAGTACATCACTTGGTACAAGTCTGTCAGGGAATATCTTGAGTCCGCGGTTCTGAAAGCCAATGGTCCGACACAATGAAGCGGAGAATATATGGACTACGTACGTCCGCGACGTGTATAATTACTGTACTAGATAATGGGTCGTCAGTATAAGAACAGTGAAGCTCAGAGCTTGATAGTGTATGATCCAACACGTCGAGATCGCCGATGGAAACGAGCAGGGTAATGCTTGATTCATTCATTTTTTTTTTGATGATCTATTAAGGCCGTAGAGCGAATCTTACTGGTAAGGCTGTTACAAATTGTAGGGAGGTCTTCATCTGCTAATAGACTTACTGTATGGAGCAAGACAGAATAAGAGGTGACTTTACCTACACATGACGTCGTACAGCACATTTTCAGACATGGTCGAAAGGCTACTTACTTACATGAAGGACGCACCGTAACTCTGTCACGGTTTCGTACGTGTCGCGCTCGCTTGTATGCGTAGCGGCGACACGGACGCGTGTCATTTCCGTCCACTGACTCTGAGCGCTCAAACTTGGGGATGCCAGCGCTGTCTCCAGAACGCTTCCTTAAACTTGACATCCTTATACAACCTGCAACGAACGACGCCAGTCACTGCGTTCCAGAAAACTGTGTTTGCACCAATTCCGAGTTTCGGGCATATCCATGGTCATGTGGGATACTTGCTGAATTTTGCTCGGTAGAGAAAGATTTTCTCCGGCGTTACAAGCATCGCACGATTGAGGTCACATCGTCAAGTGCTGCTCATTTTCCAGAATTTAGGTGCGCCTCCTCTTCTGATGTTGCGGACAATTCAATTTAATTTGGGCGACAGCAATGGCAAATGGGATAGGAATACGATACAAGAGCAGTATTTCAGGCCCGTGCTGGAGGTTCTGAATAGGAATTTGTTCGATCCTATGCTGAGCTTGCCACCCTTGCAAGCATATATAACCAACGTCGATCACGGTAAGCAGGTTGCCTGCACCACAACCGACACCGTTCTCAATGCAATTCCAGGGCCCATGTGCATTGCAATGATTGCAATGAACGATCCCGATGATGAAACGCGGGAGTGGTGCGGTCGCAAGGAAAAATTCGATGCTCAAGTTCATAAGAAATGCTTCGGGATCGCCATATTTTTGGTATCACCCTCGACCTTTGTGATTGCTCAAACACGATTGCTGACATATCTCACAGCGACCTGGCGTCATTCGGGCTCAGGATTTTCCCTCACCCAAGCCGGTCGATCTAAATGCTCCCCCTATCGTGTATTGCGCGATCAACGCATTTCTGTCACGAAGTCAACAGGTACGATGCATGTACGGAATGATCACGGATGGGATCACGTCCGCCGTGTTCGATGAGAGGGCCAGATACGCAGGGGAGTTGCGACACAGCCAGCTCGTCGTCGAAGCACTGCCCACCACCGAGATCCCGATCCGACTGATACTGGCCATGTTCGCATACCGCATCTCGGGGAACCCAGGCCTCGGCGGTGCCTCCGCTATGCATGTAGTCCGCGGGACACTCCCGCCCCCGCGCATCTTCGGCGATGAAGACGTGCCTGCCCTGCTGGCTCGGCGGCACTTCTGCGACTTTGACCTCTTCACGATGCAGCGCTCGAGGGACGAGTGGTGGCTGTTCTGCGAGTGGCGGCGCGTCAGCGCACTGCTGGCGAAGCCCCTGCGGTGCGGAGACGTGCTTGCAGTCGAGCGCGACGGATTCGGCCGTCGCTTTTTGCCATGGCGCTCGCCTTACCCCAACCAGGCTGTTCCCCCCGAGACGCTGCAGAGCGTGAAGCAGTTCTTTCGGCCTCGGGATGACAGTGTCGATGCGCTCCTGGCCGCGTCGGCTGAGCTGTCGTTCGAGATCTCGGACGTATGCCGCGCGAGCCGCGACACTTTTTCGCAGGTGTTCCTCGGGCATCTCACAGGCAGCTCGCGCACCCTCTGCCTCAAGCTGTTCGACGAGCGCTTCTTCCCCATCCCAGACTTCGCCGAAGTCGATTTCACCACGAGCAAGCCATATCATCGCCTGCTGTTTCTGAATTTCGCGGAGGACATGATGCGGCGCGAGGAGGCGGCGTATGATCGCCTCGCATATCTGCAGGGATACATTATCCCGCATTGTTATGGATTCCATGTCGTGCGTTTTCTGTGGTGCTTCGTGGTCTTGGGGCTCACGCGGCATGACGATCCTCTAGTTCACGCTTCCGGATGGCTGGGATGTGCTCGGCTTTTTGATGGAGGCCGTTGATGCGCCTTCATTGTCCAGGAGTGGCATCCCAAGCCTCGCCCGCGAGGCACAGGCCATCTTCGTCAGTCACCCATCTCCTTGCAGTACTTGGGGCTGACGCCTTGTCACTAGCTCGCGCGCCTCCGCCACGCAGTGCGAGCACTCAAGTTTGCGGGGATAACACAGTCGGACTGGCACCTCGACCAGGTGCTCTGCCCGCGGATTTCAGACGCGCCCGATGAAATCCCGGGCGTCGTTCTTATTGATTTTGCGTTTGCGACGCAGCATCTGGGCGACGTGAGTGGGACGCCTGTGACGCCGGACATTGGTTGGCTTCGTGGTCATCTTGTCTGTGATTTGGGCATCGACAGATCACTGATGGATGCATGTTGGTTTGAGGTGATAGAAGAAGAGTATTGTTGATGGACAGATTCATCAGTAGTTCGCATCTTGCATCTGTCTGTCCGTTAGCACTGCTTAACGAGCGTGGTAGAATATAGAGATTCGCAGCGCTGCCTGACCGCGACGCGTTTTGAACTGCATATATGCGCTGCTCTCGCGCCCGCCGACGTGTCCAGCAGTAGATTACACACCCCACTACGCGTTGAAGGCAATCAGCGTCCCTATAATCGCGCCGAACGCGCCGATCGTCTCGTCCGAGTTCGCATCGTCCTCGTCGCCCAGCTTCTTCCCGCTCTGCATCGCAACGACGCCGACGGCGCACATCTCGAACAGCCCCGCGATGTCGAGCGCCTCCTGGAAGATCTCGAGCAGGATCGCGTCCGGGCCGTCGCGGCACACCGCATATGGGTACGTGGCCTTCTGTGCCGGCTCCAGCTGCAGCGCGCGGCGGGAGGCCAATATGTTCGCAATACGGCTTTGATCTACGCCATCTCGTTCTCCATGACCACGTTTCGGTCAGCTTGTAAGTCTCTGTTCCCCAGATCCTCGAAACGGATAATCAACTCACAGACGCTTCGCATGTTTGATTACCGTCATGTACACTGGTAAGTCCGGAAGGCTTCTCGATGGGCAGAGGGCTCGACGTCGTCGGCTGGCCGGAACGGACCAACAGCTGGCAACGTGTCCGCGCTCTCGCGTTCTCTCCATGCTCCTCGGCTCCACCCTGGCCTCGGTTACACGTTGTTTCTGCACCTTTCACGGCAACAGTGTCCATTAACTATCAGCGATGAGCCTGCATCCTGTCTCTGTTCAGTGAATCATCACCCTGGCAAGAGAGCCCGTTACTGGGATGCCTTGAAGTTCAACGAGGTTTGTGATTGCCATTCTGACATATGAATGACATCAACGTACTAGGAATCGAGCACTTATGAAGGAATTGCGGCGGAACGATCATGAACAATAGTATAGTTCCCCGCATGTGGCGAGGCAGCAGCGGCGATGTGCTGTCACAATGCCAGAAGCATGCCCTTCCCGAGGGTGGAGGTCCCAGGGCATGCGCTCATCCCTCATGCCCATTGCCCCGCGTTAGTCTGATCATGATCAAAAGGTGAGGCCGAGCGCAATCCGCGCCTATCTGACCCCTCCCCTTCCTCCTTCTCTCCCTCCTTCTCCTGGCGTCGTTCTAACAGCAATGTCTCCAGTGCGTGTGCGCTGTTCTCCAGCCGCAAGACAGAGAGCTTGACCCACGACTGCAGGTAAACACGCAAGTATCCCGCTCGGAGAGCCTATTCCTCGCGAAGCTAGCCGAGCAAGCCGAGCGCTGGGACGGTACCCGCAGCCCCGCCCTCTCCCTCTCGCGTCCTGACCCGCCCCCACCGCAGACGTCGTCGCACAACTCAAAGCGATCATCACGTACTCCGACGCGCAGCTGACCGTCGAGGAGCGCAACCTGCTCTCCATCGCGTACAAGAACATCACGGGCACGCACCGCAACAGCTGGCGCACGCTCGAGCTCCTCGAGAAGCACGAGAGCACCGCGCGCCTCGCGACGAAGCGCGAGCAGGGCCTCCTGCGCCGCCAGCGCGAGCGCATCGAGCACGACCTCGCGGACGCGTGCCGCGACCTCCTCGCGCTCCTCGACAAGGCGCTCGTGCCCGCCGCGAACCCGGGCGAGGAGAAAGTCTTCTACTGCAAGATGTGAGTGCTCGCCCCTCCGCGGCCCCGGCACTGAGCACCGACCCCCGCGCAGGCAGGGCGACTACTACCGCTACCTCGTCGAGTTCGCGCGCAGGCAGCACCGCGAGCACTACGCGCAGCTCTCGCTCGACGCGTACAAGGCGGCATACAAGCACGCGCTCGGCACGCTCGAGCCGTGGCACCCGACGCGCCTCGGGCTCGCGCTCAACTTTGCGGTGTACTACCGCGACGTGCGCGCGAGCCCCGAGCGCGCGTGCCACCTCGCGAAGCACGCGTTCGACGAGGCGGTCGGGATGCTGTACCGCATGCCGGAGCATGCGTTCAAGGACTCGCTGATGATTCTGCAACTGCTGCGGGACGATCTGATCCTGTGGAATAATGAGATGCAGCAAGGTGCGTTTTCGTGCATGACCGCTTTCCACAGCACTGATGGGGCTTCACTTTGGCAGCTGACGCGGAGCAGAGGTGACGAGCCAGATGTCTCCTTTTTCTCTTGGGTTCTCTCCATCACAGCACTGTATTCACTCCATTTATCACACCATGTACTACTGTTTTGTTATGCTTTGTCCTTTCGTTGTCCCAGAATACCACTCGTCGATACCACTGAATCACACCATTGCCCTCAACATCAGAGCACAATGCAAGTAAAGCACATTTCGCATACGCAAGAGCAAACGACATATATACGGACACGACATTCACATTCCAAACATGCACGCAGGCACGTAGTACCCTCCATAAACCGGCAAATACCTAGGCGAAAGTTGAAAGCAGCAGAAATACAGCAGCGACACGGGACGACGATACATAGCAGGCACACCAGCAAACAAACAGACCGAGTGAGCAGCGGGAGCAGGGCAGAGAGCAGGGCAGAACTTTACAGGGGAGGCGGGGGCACGGACGGTGCGCCCTCGGGGCCCGCGATGGGCGGCAGCCGCGCGTCGGACACCCGCCGCGGGCGCAGCGGGTCAAAGTACGTGCCGCCGCCCGCGCTCGGCGGCTTGGCCGACTTGCGCGGGCCGTGTCCAGGCGGCGGCGACGTGGACGGCGCACGGCTCATCGTCGAGGGGCCCGGCATGGGCGCATACACGGGTTGACGCGGGGAGTGGCGGCTGTCGGGCGACATGATCATCGCGAGTGACGGCGAAAGGGTCTGGATCGGCCGCGAGGGCGCCCCGTGCGAATGCGAGGGCCCGGCCGACTCGGGAGCAGGCGTGCGGGACATCGTCCGCCGCTTGCCGGGCGGCGTGGGCCACGACGGCGCGGGCGCAGGACTATCGAGCACGGCCGGATCGATGGGCGGGTCTGCGGGCTCGGACGAGTCCGCGAACTTGCGCTTGCGCGACGCGGACGGCGGCGTCGTGATGGGCACGCGGTGGGCCTCGGGAATCGGCGTCGTCGGCGTGCGGGACCCCGGGGCGGGCGCCGATGCTGCGTGGTTCGACCACTTGGTGGCCCAGGGCGGCGGCGGAGGCATATGATGTCCGGGAACGGACGCAGAACGACTAGAATCATAGGAAGGCGCGGACATAGCAGGCGGCGGCGGCTGAACATGGGGACTGGTGTGATGTCGAGGGGCATGGGGGCCGCCGTTGGTGTGATTCGTCGGCGACGAGGTGCTGGGGTGCGTGGCGCCGTTGATGGACACCGCGTCTGGCTGCCCGGCTGTAAATTTGACGAGCTCGACAAAGAGCGTCTGGGTATAAGGCGGAGGCAGCTTCTTGAAAATGATATTCTTGCTGAACGTCTCTAGCATCTTCACGGTGTCGACGTACGTCTCGACATCGGTCTCGTCTACATGCAGGTCAGCATCGATGCTCCCAGCTTACAAGTACACGCACCGATGTTCTTTACTCGCAACTCAGCATACTCGTACCGTCTATTCTTCCGCAGGCAGCACAGCGGGCACGTGAAGCGATTATCGAACGTCGTCGGGTCAATGGGGAAGAACACGCATCCACCATGATACTTCTTGTGGCAGAGCGTGCACGTCACAGCGGGATAGTTGACCAGATACGGCGTGCGCCCCCGGCAGATACACCGCGTCCCATCGACCCAGTCGCCGTCGATGTCCTGCCCAAAGATGAACTTCGGTCGGCGGCGCTTCTTCGTGCGGATTGCCGTCGGCTGCCCCGCAATGATGCGATGCAAGCCCGCGAGGTCGAGACCAAAGGACACCTCCGGGTTCGGCGACACCGCGAACTGGATCTTGTACAGCTTGCGCATGTAGTGGCGCACCTGCGAGATGTACTCGCGCCGCTGGTTGCCGGGCTGCGACGCGAACGACAGGAACTGGCCAATGACCGCCGCGAGGCGGTCCACGCGGTGCACGATGAGCTCGAGCTGCTTCCAGTCCTCCGAGTAGTTCTTCGTGACGTCCGGCGCGTAGACGAGCATCGTCGGCATGAAGCAGAAGTGCCAGCTGCGCTCCTTGTGGATCGAGCCGTTCCAGTGGTGGTGGTCACAGAACGGGCACGAGCCGCCGCTGCGCGCGCACTGGCCGTGGAAGCGCGCGAAGCAGTGGTCGCACTGCACCGCGTCCGAGTTCGTGCCGGGTGCGGGCGGGCGCACCGCGTCGTCGCAGATGCACGTGAAGAACTCGTCTTCGGGCGGCATGTCGTCCTCCGGGCGCGTCGCGGCGATGACGTCATCAAACAGCCCCGTACCGTGCGCCGCGCGGTGCTGCGTGCAGTACCATGGCAGGCTCTCGATCCAGCGATAGTGCAGCGTGAGCTGTTGGTCGAGCTTCTCGAACTTGGGCAGCGTGAAGACGCTGAGGTGCTGCTTCGCATAGTCGACCCACTTGAGCATGACGGCAAACACGTCCTCCTCCTCATCCTGGTGCTCGAAGCGGTTCTTCAGCACCTGGTCGCAGCGGCTCTCGAGGTCGAGCGCAAAGTCCGCCATGCGCTTAAGCTCGCACACCGCGGGGATGCTGAACTCCTTCTCCGCGCGCGTGACGAAGCGCATCACGTCCTGCACGCGCGGGCGCACCGCGCCGGGCTCGGGAACAAGCCACGTCTTGGCCTGCTTCTCGAACTCCTTCGCCTTGGCGCGCGCAGCTGCGATCTTGTCGAGGATGGTGGGATCGATCGGCACGCTGCTGTCGATGTCGCCAAACTCATCGAGCTCCTCAAGCGTCTTGTACGCCTGCGCGAGCACGTGCTTCGCGCGCTCGTCCCACGTCTGGCCCGCGCGCTGGCGCGCCTCGAGCAGCTTGACGTGCGTGTTCTCCGCGCCGAGGTTGCACCCGCGCGCGCGGACGAGGTAGTCGTTCACGTCGTCGAGCGTCATCGTGCTGTCGTCGACGTCGTTCTCGAGCTCGCGGATGAGTTGCTCGCGTGCGACGAGCTTCTCGACCTCGGCGAGCTCCTCGATGTACACGTTCACAGACGAGCCCTCGAGCAGGAGTCGCTCGCAGTCGCGCACGTACGCCTCGCGGTCGCGGTCGGACGGAACGGACGACAGTAGCGTGTGTGCGCCCGCCTTGAGCTCCTCCGCCTTGGCCGCGGCGTCCTTGAGCGTCGTGATCTCCGAGCAGTCGAACCCGAGCCCTTCGACCTCCTTCAGTAGCGCATATAGGTCCTCCAGGCCCTTGTCCGGGCGCTCGCCGGGGTCCTCGATGGCGCTCGTGCTCTGGTCGCTGAGCGGCGGGCGCCCGCGCGGGCGCTTGGAGCGCTTACGGCTCTGCTTGCGCACGATGAAGCCCTGCGCGGCGTCGATCCAGTCGTTGGCGCGTGCGACGCACTTGCGGATCATGCGCAGCTCGGGCAGCGGGTGGTTGATACGGTCGCCCTCGGCGAGCAGCGCACGGAGTGTGCGGAGCTGCGGGCGCGCGCTTTCGGTCAGCGCCTTCCTGAGCTTCGCCTGCCATGCCGCGGGGATGGCTGCGCGTTCCGCGACCCGGCTCTGCGTCTCGACGAGCTCCTCGTCGGAGAAGCGCTTGCGCAGGACGCGCTGTTCCATGGGGCAGTCGCAGAGTTGCGCTGCGTGGTCGACGCAGGCGACCTTGGTCGTACAGGGACATGTGACCTGTGACAGGTAGCAGAAGGCCTTGCATGTGTGGCACTGATACTGGTCTTCTGGCCTGTCTTCGCCTTCGAGAACCTCGCCCATCTGAAGTGCGCGGGCCTTGCGCCGGTCGCCGAGCTCACGGTCCGTCATTTCCTTGAGGCTGTCGTTCAGCCTGGTGACAGTGGAGCTTGTGAGCAAGCAAGCAATGTTCTAGGAAGAAGGGGCTTACCAAATCGCGGTGGCGATAGACTGCGATTGTTGGGTGATAGTGATGAGGAGCTCGTCGTGCGAGAAGACGGGGTGCTTGCGGTGGTCGCGGTAGCGCTGGACACACTGGCGTCCATACGGCAACCAATCCGGCAGCGCGAAGTTCACGGCTTCGTTAAAGTTCAACTGCAGCACGCCTCGTTAGCCGCATTCATTAGTCGAATGAAAATGCTGCGTACCCCATGATTGAACCCGGCATGGTATGCCTTGGGATAGGTGATGACAAATTCGCCCGCGCGCTGGTTGCACGCGTAGACGTTCACGCCGGCCTCTGTGAGGCGTTTGGGGTTCATGAGGGTGACAAGTTGGAAGAGCAGGTCTGGCTGTGCCTCGAAGAGATCGGGGGCCTCTCGGCGGATAGCGGCCTCAAACTTGTCGGCGTCGGCGCCGGGGATGCCGTACCACGTCTTGGTCTCTCCCCAATGCACTGGCGACGTCATCTCAGCATGTCACCCCGCTCAATCGGGAAGGTCACTTACTGTAGTTGATGCTGTAGGTGTAGTGGTCCTGTCATGACGTGAGCAACGCGGCATACGACCAAAAAGGAAACTAGCTTGCCTCATTGTGCCAACAGAATGTGGAGAAAACCATGCCAACATAGGTCCACGGCACCGTCATGCCCGAAATGTCCGACTTGATGTACCGCAGCAAAGACTCGGAGACAATAGGCATGTTGTTCAAATTCCACGGATCCTTCGAGTATGGATCGAGCGGGTGCGTCTCGAGCGTCGGCATGGCGCTGTGAACTCGTAAGCACCAAGAACGCTCATACAAAGCAAAAAGTAATCACCTGCCATGCGTCGTCGAATGCACGTCCGCGCCGTACTCAATCTCGACGGTATCAGAAGCACTTTGCACGAGCCTCCAAAACTCATCCTCGACATCATACTCACTCACGCCATCCTCCCCCATCTTGGGTGGCGGATGCGTCTCAAACCAGAGCCGCCGGAACTCGCGATCGCGCGCCTGGAAGCTCGCAAGCGAGTGCTCCTCGCCCTCATCGAATCCAAAATCGCCGCCTGTGCCAAATAGGCACGTGTGGCAGTACCATTGGCCCTTCGGCACGCTCGCGAGCGGCGGGTCGAGGCAGAACATATGGAACCCTACGCACGTCAGCAAAATTCCCCGCGGCGGATCCCACCGCTAGTTACGCACCACAGTCGCACCCGTCGCAGAGGAGCATCTCCTCGCCGCGGTGGCCCTTGTGGCATATCTCACACGGCTGCTATTTCGCGGGTGTCGGATCTGTGAGCGGCTGTGTCATCAGGACGACCCTGGGGCTGCTCACCTCGCCTGGTCCATCTTCATTCTTCTGCGCTGCGGTCTTCGAGGACGCGCCATTCGTCCTAGCCCTCTTAACTTCATCTTTGTGCGCTGAGAAAAAGGTCAGCCCTGCTTGCGGCTGCTGCGAGAGGAAACTACGAACGGGTGGCATCAGAGACGCTTCTCCTCGGCATACGCCTCCTTGCGCTCCCTAGGACGTCTTTTACTTCGGCCTCCTCGGGCGGCTCGCTCAGCGGACTGGATGTCGCCGTGAGCGGGCTCGACGGCGGGCTGTCCCTAGCACCGGACCCCTCGGGCTCGACGCTGGCGCTCATGCTCTGCCGGCGCCGCGTCTGCGTGCGGAGCTGTGTATTCGCAGATGCATTCGCCGTGGCGTTGGCCAGGGCCGGCGAGTTACGCACGCGCTCGCAGAATGCCTCATATGGGAGAATGACGCGGGTGTATGAGTTCTTGATCTGCGTCGAGAGACCCGGGATGCCGCCGTAGCCCAGCAAGCGGCCGAGATCGCCCCACTTCTTCGTTTTCGTGACCTGTGTATTGTGATGAGCGCGATACAGCCAAGAAGACAAGAGACACTCACGGCTTCGTGGCCACCCAATTTCTTTACCTCCTTTCTGAGGAGCCACAGGTCGAGGGGCTTGTTGTTGATCGTGGGTACCGAAACACGAGTATTCCCCTGTTGCTGATGGAATCGATACAACTGCTCGAGATAGTTGACCTTGGCACGCGAAGACGCCTCGATCGAGTTGAGCCGCTGCAGGCGTGTCGTAAAGCGGAAATTCTGCACAAATGCCAACAGACAAACAGACCAGGAACGATCAGCGCCAGCTCTTCGCTTCTCAGAAGCACAGACAAGACAGCAAACAACGAGGCGCGCAGGACGCAACAAAAGACGAGAAGCGAAGAAAGGCACGAGCCACGCACCTCTGTATCCGTCACAAATGGCATATGCCAGCCCTCGGGCGGCACGATCTTGCACATCCCGTACTCGCTCGCCGTCTCCGATATCTTCTTGATATACGCCATCGGGTCCTTGAACTCCTCTGGCGTGGGATAGAACTCAGGACAGTCCGCGAGCCCAAAGGGCCGCGGGCCACTGGGGCGCGGCTCCTCGCGCGGCGGGGTCGTCTTCACGCTTTTCAGATCCAGCGCGGGCGTGACGGGGATCGGGCCCGCGTCGGGGCGCACGAAGCCCGGGACGGCGCCCTGCGGGACGTCGTCGAGCGCACTCGCGCTCGCATGGTTCTGCAATGCAGCGAGGGCGTCGACTTTGGACTTGCGCGGCGCGCGGCGCGGCTCGTCCGCGGGGGTTTGCGCGCGTGCGGGCGGCGGCGGGGCCGGCGGGGCGCGCGCGACGGGGACGGCGCCCTCGACGGGGATGGAGAGGCAGCTGGTGAAGGTCGGGGTTGGTTTCGGGGCGGCGCTGGTGGCGGGGGAGGCGGGCGCAAAGGGGAGGGCGTCGGGCGCTGTGGTTGCGGCTGGGGTGCCTGTGCTGGTGCGGGGCGAGCGCCCGCGGCGGGCGGGGGTGCCGCGGGTGGGCGCCGCGGAGGGGGAGCGCGGCATGAGGAGGTTTCGACGAGCAGAGGCAGGGACGATGGGGATGGGAGGAGCGATGATGGAGAGTGTCGAGTGCAGGAGAGAAGCAGAAGGAGACAAGGGAACGGACTCGAGCGGGCTTTCAATTTCAGTCGCCACACCCACCTGCCTGGCCCAACACCGCCCTGTCTCCCTCCTTCCTCCTCCTCTCCTGAGCGCCCCTTCCCTCTGCTTTCTTTCATATTTTGAGAATACACTCAGCGCACACCGTCCTGCATGGCCATGTACCCTGCCTATTTTTCAGTCGCATCCCCCAAGCGGATCGCACGAGATCTGGCACTTCCAAAAAAGGCAAGCGCGATGCCGCTGACACAGACCCGCGAAAGAAGCCGCACGCAGCCGAGCGACCCGTCTCCCGTTCCCCACACAAAAAGCCGCCGTCCTCAACCTGCGGCCGTGCGCGCCACCATCACCAGCCCACAAACACAAAAGCGCACGCGACGCACGCCGGGCGCCCCCGCGCATTTTTCCCTCGCGGCGCGCACTCGCCATCACCCCACGCCTGGATCGGCGCCGCGCCGCGCGTTATCTTCCTTCCCGCACCTGTCCACAGCCGCGCCGTGCGTCTCCGCCGTGCGATCCTCCGCCGCCATCTCCCCGCGCCCGACCCGCATCAGACGCTTCCATCTGCCGTCCGCTTCCAAACGCAGTCCGTTCCATTTCTGTCCCTCCACGGTTCTGTCTTCCTCTGCGCCGAAAATACAAATACGTCGTAGCATCCTGCCCACAGCACAATTGTCAAAGCCTGATACAGTTTGATGTGCGATCGCCCGGCAGCCGCCGCAGATGATTCTCCAGGACCCATCCCTGATCTCATCCCAGCGCCAAAGATGCAACAATGGCTGATCGAGCCGTTGACTTCTTCAGCCCTCAAAATGTCCGCCAAGCTCGAAACACACTGCACGACCTCAAGATGCGATGCACTCTACGCCATTCCAAACACGCTGCTAGCGTCGAAACGAAGTACTGAAATCGCGACACAGATCCGCGGACATCGAGACGGAGCGAGTTTCCACACCCATCTATTACGTTCTGATATGTTTCTGAGTGGAACAAACTCAAAATAAGGCTCGGGCAGGTGACCTCATGTCAGGCCTTTTCAAAGCGCTGTCAAGAAGAGAAGCCGCGTTTATGACCCAGGGAAAGTCCATATGCATGTGCTGAGTGCGTGCTGCACGACATCCTGTTCATGAAAAGTCAGATCACGGAAGGCTATCCATACAGTGGACCCGTTCATGCAACTTACGATCTCCCTTCAAACAAAAACTTCGGAACCAAATGTCGCGTACCCGTATGCATGGCGCACCATTCCGCAGCTAGCGGAGTTTGATTCTCCATCTTCATCAAGCGGAGGCAAAAAAGAGGGGCGACAACGCGGGCACCCAGACAGGCTGATTAAAGGATTGGTTTATTGTCTTCATATGCAACCTTCAATCTACCATGACCGCCCCAGGCCTTGTTGCACTCGCAAGACGTGAGACCACGAACAAGAATGAAAGTAATAGAAAAGAGGCGCGAGGAGAAAAGGAAAGGAATAATCGACGTTAACGGAATGAAGTGACGGATGGATGCGGATAGGTGGGATATGTATGGACACGGCACAGTACGAGTAGGCAGACAACAACAGAGCAGGGACATATCGCCAGGTCGGCATCCCCCGCAGCCGGGTGTCCTTGATGGACAGAGGTAATGCAAAGGAGTCGCTGAATAAACCGCGTTTAGGCGTCGTCCGCTGCCGCCTCCGCACCCTCCTCCTTGTCGTTCTTGTCCGCTGTAAACATTTCATCAGCTGTATGCGCTGGCAAAACGCATCGGCGCGACTCACCAGAGTCCTGCATGTCCGACGTCCAGAGGGTCAGGTTGTCCCGGAGGAGCTGCATGATCAGCGTTGAGTCCTTGTAACTCTCTTCCGAGAGCGTGTCGAGCTCCGCGATCGCGTCGTCGAACGCCTGCTTCGCAAGATGGCATGCGCGGTCGGGGCTGTTGAGGATCTCGTAGTAGAACACAGAGAAGTTGAGCGCAAGGCCGAGGCGGATGGGGTGCGTCGGCGGGAGCTCGGTGACGGCAACGTCGGATGCAGCCTTGTACGCCTCGAGCGACTTGTCCGCGCTGTCTTTCCGCTTGTCGCCGGTAGCGAACTCGGCGAGGTAGCGGTGGTAGTCACCCATCCTGTCAAACCGTGTCAATCAACAAGGTCACGTGCGCATGACGGCAGAACTCACATCTTGTGGTAGAACACCTTGGACTCGCCAGAGGCGGCCGAGGGGATAAGGTGCTTGTCGAGGACGTCGAGAATGTCCTCGCAGATCTTGGCGAGCTCGCTCTCGATCTTCTCCCGGTAGCCCTTGATCATGGAGACCTGCGCCTCGTTGCCCTTCGACTCCTCCTTCTGCTCAATCGACGACACGATCCTCCACGACGCGCGGCGCGCGCCAATGACGTTCTTGTACGCGACGGAGAGAAGATTGCGCTCCTCGACGGTGAGCTCCTGGTCGGACGAAGCAACGCGCTTCATGTTCTCGACCATCTCTGCAGGTGGCGCGGGCCGTCAGACCGTTGCGCACGCGCAGTACACGTGCGGGTGACGCACCTTCGTAGCGCTCGGCCTGCTCAGCGAGCTTGGCGAGGTAGACGGAATCTTCGCGGGACTCAGGCATCTACGGGGGTAGCGGGCGATCAGACACGCGAATGACGCGTTGCGAACGCGTTGCACTCACTGTAGTGGTGGGGATGAGGGTGGGTGGGTGTTGTGCTGCACGAGACAAGAAAAGGTGAGCTAGATGACGGGGAAGACGAGGAGCGGGACGACGTACTTGTAGTTGAGATGGGGGAGGGGGAGACAGCAGATGATGGTAGTCGGTTGAAAGGAGGAGAGGATTAAAACGGGCGAGCTGGGCACAGGGTTTCTGGGTCCAGGGTTGCTGGGCGAAGGGTTTCCCACACCTATCCTTTTCCCACGGGGCCCCATTTCAGGCAATCCCCGGCACACCGCCCCCCGCCCTCTAGCTTGCTTTCACCCCGCTGACGATCCTCGTACTGCTCGTTTGTACTCTCGGAATGCCCTGGAGGGCTTTGTGCCCAACATGGCCAGCGTGCTTTGTCTGCATTGTGCTCGAGATATGTCTCGCCGATGTCATCGACGCTTCTGCGGCCGGGCAGTGCCAAATCCGTCGACGTCTCCACAACGTCTCCAGCAGTCCCGCATTTGGTGTTTCTCTCCAATGACGATGTTTGCTATCAGCGTCGGCTTCGTCATCGTATTCTCTCGCACAAGACTCGTCTTCGTCGAAGCTGTACCTTCTCTCCGACCATTAGAGTCCGACTAGTAGAGGGACTTCTCTGTTGTGGCGTGGCTTTCTTCCGGAGCTGTACTGCCGCGTTCTGACAGCTTCGCCGACAATCTTCTTCTCTTTTTTCCTCTGTCGGTTGAGTCAAGTTTTGAAACACCGACAGTTTTCGAGTCTCGAACCGGCACTGGTCCGACGCAGTGCCCTTGTTGCAGGCACCGCTGGTCATATCGCTGCAAGTTACTTACATTGCAACAACTCGCGATCCCGGCGGATCGTCATCAACGTTCTTCTCCGTCAGTTGCGCGATAAGATATCGCCCGACGTGTCTATTTCTGTTATCGGGACCGCAGTCTGCCTTGTCCGTTCTGGCGACAACTGAACAGAGCACTCGTATTTGCACAGAGGCTTTCCACCCTTTGAACGATAAGGCGCACGGACCCGCCAACCCTTGACCCATCGGCTTGTCGACGCACATGCCGTCTTTGCAGCGGATCTCGCACCGGAGCAATTGGTCGTCCATGATGAATGATGCATCATGACGCGTGTCATCCATCAGTATGTACAACAGCCTGTGGTGATATGACCATCTTCGACGTGTGGCAGAAAATTTCGTGAGGTACTCGTTGGGTGGCCGTGAAGTTTTGTCTTGTATGAAAGCGCCTTGCGATCTGCGCGAGTACGTCCATTCCCCGTAATCGCGTTCCACGGTCTCGAACCTCCCAAATTCGGAGGACGCAAACATTGCATTATGGAAAATTGATGGAGAAGTGCGCCGAGTGAACCTTGCTATGAAGAACCTGTGCACGTTTGCCTTTCTACTTATACGCTCGAGGAGCCTTGAGGTGAGTATTCTTGACTTGTCGCGTTGCAGTCGATGCAGGATGACATCATGGTTGTAGCTTCCCGCTCGTGATGGTGATCATGCCGACGACTCGACGCCGACACAGCCGTGGCAGATACTGTACCCTTGTCAATGTCAAGATCTGCGTCTTTTCTGTGGCTCTTACCGAATACGGATCGTAGAGGTGCGATCCTAGTACTTTGTAGCATGGTGAGTGATCTATGGATATCCAGTCACTGTCCATCTAGCTGGTACTGGTGCGCGACCCAATACTTATTTGTGCTATACATAGATACAATCGGAGTTGCAGGCATGATGATACGGTGATCTACGGCGATGTATGTATAATACCCGCGTCGATACCATGCCAGCATCTTCCTGCCCCGCAGAAATTGGCATAAAATTCACCATGGCGATCAACATAATATCCAACTGTCCACAACGCCTATACAGCCAATGACCCGAGCGCGATCGGGATTTCGACAAGCTCACAGGTCAGTGCATTCAGCCCCAGACCTTGGATTGATGCAGGGTTCCGCTTTACGACGAGGCCGGCGACGAGCGTCCATCAGCCCATAGCGATGCAGCGCATCATGCCTGCTAAATCCACTCCACTTCGCGATCTCTTGATCCTGCTTACCTCGCCGACATTTAAACCGTCATGCGTCCTGCCATGCCGCCATTGCACTTTCTCCCCCGCGCCCAGCTGGATCCTGGGTTCTGACCGTCGACGATCTTACCTCCGCATTCCTCTTAGACACGCACACCATGTCCGGCTACCAGACCCAGAACGGCTGGCCTCCCGCCGCGCCATACGGCGCACAACCCCCAATGCCAGGCTACCAGCAGGGCCCGCCCGCCCAATACGGGCAGTACCCTCCCCAGCAGCCCCCATATGGCCAGCCATACGGCGCACCACCACCCCAGCAGCTGCCATACGGCGTGCCACCTCCACAGGGCTACGGTGCGCCTCCGCAGGGTTACGGCGCCCCTCCGCAGGGTTACGGTGCGCCTCCGCAGGGCTACGGCGCGCCGCCCCCGCCCCCACACGGCTACGGCAGCGCATCACCACCACCAGCCTACGGCAGCACATCGCCCCCGCCGCAAGACTTCAAAGCGCCTCTCCACACACAAAGCCCTCCTCCGCCCGGCGCTGCGCCCCCGCCGTCCAGCGGCGCAGGTAGCTACCGCCCCTCCCTGGGCCTCGTCGCAGGCGCAGGCGCGAAACACTACAACCCCGCACACGACGCGCGCGCGCGCGTCACCTTCCGCCTTGGCGCGCCCGGCGACGCACTGCTCAACGGGCCCGTGCTCGACGGCGCGGGGCACGCGCCGTTCAGCGTCAAGACGGAGAAGAAACAAACAGTCGTGAGCGGGCGCGGGGGCGAGGTGCTCGCGGAGATCGATTGGGACCATAGTAGCCCGCGGCTGGTGTACCGCGGGGAGAAGAAGAAGAAGCTGAAGGAGTGGATGCCGCTGAAGGAGAACAAGAGGTGCGTGCGGCCGCAGTGGGTGGCGCGCGGGGCTGATGCAGGTGCAGCTTTCGGCAGATCAAGTACGCGGAGAAGAAGTACCACTGGATCGCGCGGGACGGGTGTATCCTGGTGCGTCGTGCGCCCTCGCATTATTTGCTGTTGCACGCTGACCTGGGGACATGCTGCAGCTGGAGCAGGCGGAGAAGGCCGGGTACCCGTACGCGGTGTGCCGCGACGGCCCGGACGGCGCGATCCTGCTCGAGGTCTTCCAGGAGGCGCTCGACATCGCGGGGCTGCTCGAGATGTGCGTCGTCGGCGTCGTTGCGATGCAGAGCGGGAAGAAGCTGGGCGACGAGGACGATGCGAGTTCGGACGAGACGATCGGCGCGTTCGGCGCGATCATAGGGACGCTGATTGCGTTCAATGCGTAACTGCGCATGTAATTTATTGTTGAGCGCGTCGGCGGGCGCGAGGAGAGCGTATTTATGCGGCATAAAACGCGTCGCGGCCCGGCGGCGCTGGGAATCTCTAATATTCCAGCACGCTCGTTACGCAGTGACAGATGTAAGATACGAACTGCTGATAGATCTATCCATCAACAATACTCTTCCTCTATAGCCTCAAACCAACATTCATCCATCAGCGATCTGTCAATACCCAAATCAACAACCAGATGAACACGAAGCCAACCAATGTCCGGCGTCACAGGCGTCCCGCTCACGTCGCCTAGATGCTGCTTCGCAAACGCAAAATCAATAAGAACGACCCCCGGGATTCCACCCGGCGCGTCTGAAATCCGCGGGCAGAGCACTTGGTCGAGGTGCCAGTCCGACTGCGTTATACCTGCAAACTTGAGTGCCCGCACTGCGTGGCGGAGACGTGTGAGCTAGTGACAGGGCGTCAGCCTCAAGTACTACGAAGAGATGGGTGACTGACGAAGATGGCCTGTGCCTCGCGGGGGAGGTTTGGGATGCCACTCCGGGACAATGAAGGCGCATCAACGGCCTCCATTAAAAAGCCGAGCACATCCCAGCCATCCGGCAACGTGAACTAGAATATCAGTCATCGTGTTGCGTGAGCAAACAGCCACGAAGCACCACCAATAACGCACGACATGGAATCCATAACAATGCGGGATAATGTATCCCTGCAGATATGCGAGGCGGTCGTACGCAGCCTCCTCGCGCCGCATCATGTCTTCCGCGAAATTCAGATCCAGGAGGCGACGGTACGGCTTGTCCGTGGTGAAGTCGACCTCGGCGAGGCCTGGGATGGGGAAGAAGCGCTCGTCGAACAGCTTGAGGCAGAGGATGCGCGAGCTGCCTGTGAGATGCCCGAGGAACACCTGCGAAAAGGTGTCGCGCCTTGCGCGGCATACGTCCGAGATCTCGAACGACAGCGCATCCGACGAGGCCAGGAGCGCATCGACACTACTGTCCCTGGGCCGGAAGAACTGCTTCACGCTATCCATTGTCTCGGGAGGTACGGGATAGCTGGGGTAAGGCGACCGCCATGGCAAGAAGCGACGGCCGAATCCGTCGCGCTCGACGGCAAGCACATCCCCGCACCGCAGGGGCTTCGCCAGCAGCGCGCTGACGCGCCGCCACTCGCAGAACAGCCACCACTCGTCCCTCGAGCGCTGCATCGTAAAGAGGTCAAAGTCGCAGAAGTGCCGCCGAGCCAGCAGGGCAGGCTCGTCTTCTTTGCCGAAGACGCGCGGGGGCGGGAGCGCCCC